>PVHT020000065.1:5439887-5567734 GCA_004024745.2 Catagonus wagneri
AGATTCGTTAACCGCTGTGCCACGACAGGAACTCCCAGTGTTTATACATTATTTTAAAATAAAAGCATATACTTTTGTTTTTTATTCAGAAGCATAAATATGCACAATGTAATGTAAACAATTATTTAGTTTCACACCATCAGTACCAGGAGACGGTTTTGAGGGGCTTTAGCTTTCCATCAGCATCAGTCCCACTCAGTCTCTGTGAAACCTAGGTCATGATTGCTGTGCAAACACAGCTGAAGGTAAGTCACTTCAGTATTCCCCCAGTACTACCACATACCGATTCCAAGTATATCTCCTGCGTGCAAAGCTTTGACATGTAATTGTTGTTTCTTAAAAGAAAATAGACTGATCAAATGTGACTCAGCGGGAAAGATGGTGCTGAATCTGGGGGCACCCTGAAATAATTGCATTCAGCATGTCCTACTTGCTGATGAAGAAATCTGCCTCTTGAATTTCACCCATCTCCTTGTATATTTCACTTAGACAATGAAATGCCCTCTTTGGGTGCAAGTTAGAATTTTATTTGACCAGTTCCTTTCAATAAAACTAGTCCAATCAGCTTTTTAACCAAACAAAAACAAAAAATCTAAGTTTTTATTTCACCATCTTAGAGTATGGACAGATTGTTACAATGCCCTGAAAAAGGTAAAATAGATTTGGTTCTGGCGTTTGAAATATGTTGTGTGATTAATACCATGGTATTTATCCCACTCAGTTACTACAATAAAACTAATTATGAATTTTTTTGTTGGGCACTGGTATAAGTAAGCATTTCATTTTGATTCTATTCTTTTTTTTTTTTTTTTGGTCTTTTTAGGTCTATTAGGACCTGTGGCATGTGGAAGTTCCCAGGCCAGGGGTTGAATTGGAGCTACAGCTGCCAGCCTGCACCATAACCACAGCAATGCCAGATCTGAGCCACGTCTGTGACCTACACCATAACTCACAGCAATGACAAATCCTTAACCCACTAAGCCAGTCTGATCGAACCTGCATCCTCATGGATACTAATCAGGCTAGTTACCACTGAGCCACAGCGGGGAACTGCATAGATAATATTCTTTAGTCTTCACCAGAATTCTAAGAAATCACTTCACAGTCATGTTTCGAATCTGTCCAGGGTTGTATTTATTCAGTGCTTAATTCACCAGTCAGTAAGCTCTCTTTCTATGTTAACTGTACATGTAATAATTTAATCATCAGAACAACACTATCAAGTAAATACTATCCCTATTTATAGTTGAGAAATCTCAGGTAAAGTAAGTTTTTTTCATCTTTTTGCCTTATCTAGAGCCACAAGCGCGGCATATGAAGTTTCCCAGGCTAGGGGTCTAACAGGAGCTGTAGCCGCTGGCTGGCCTTTGCCACAGCAATACCAGATCCAAGCTGTGTCTGCGATCTACACCACAGCTCACGGCAACGCTGGATCCTTAACCCACTGAGCAAGGCCAGGGATGAACCCGCAACCTCATGGTTCCTAGTCGGATTCGTTAACCACTGAGCCACGATGGGAACTCCTCAGGTAAAGTAAGTTTAAGTGATTTGTCCAAGTTCATCTAGCAGGAAATGGCAGAGTCAAATCTGAACTCAAGTTTCAAATATTAATGTTACTCAGGAATATTATATTAGTTAAATACCCTAGAGTTTCAGAGTCAGCCATAATCCACAGCCCCTCTACAATATTGTAAATAAGCATAGAACTGCAATTATGTGGCGCTGGTAAGACTCTGGCTCAATCATAATCTAATGGTATCATCTTAGTCACTTTCCCCATGTATAATGTGGAGATCATTTTGATGAATGAATGAATGAGATTTCTTTGTATGTGAATGAGCCCAGTGCAGTGTCAAGCACTTAGTAGCTGCTTAATGATGACTATTTCTATTAATCAATAATATACATATTTATACAAAGGAAATTAAACTGTTTGTCAGGACCTACCCACCTGTTTAGAAGAGAAGTTATTGAAGCAAGAGAAGTCATACTTTAGGAGAAGTTATAATTGGGTATAACAATTAGAAGCTGTGCAATGTTATGAAAAGTTGAATGCTGAAGCCATAACTTATACCTCTTGTACTACCACATGGCTATCTAGTACATCAAGAAGTATTCAGTAAATTATTATTGAATTAAGCTGAAATCTCATTAACATGCGTGTGTTTTTTTATGTGTAAAATCTAGTGATTTAAACAAACAAAAAATACTACATTTATTTGGCACACTTTGAAACAGGTTGTTAGTCAAATAGACTTAAGTACACTTAAATTGAGTTGGTTCTTATCTCTTCACAGCACTCAGAAAACATTCCACTGTCCGTATAGAATCTGCCTTATGGACATATGCAGAACCTGAACAGAAGGGCCACTGGAAAAATGGAGGACAGAATTGGTCTTGGACTTCCTGCGAACTTTCATCGCACCACGGTGTTAGCGTGGTCACTGCATGGTCACTGCATGGTCAGGATTAACTCACTTCTACATAACACAGCTCCTTAAGAAATTCCTTTCCCCAAAGGCCAGGGAAAAATAGATTTTCATAGTCTGTCAAGGAGGAAATAGGAAAAAGAATTCTCTTTCCTTTTCCAGTAACCTCTTGTTTTTCCCTCCATCTATATATCATTTCACTTCACGGAACAAGAAAAGAACAAATGAGCAAATGAATTTTAAATTACTAGCTACCTTTTCTTTACATTTAACCTTTATAAAGTTCTGTAGAACCAATCAATTAACCCAGTTCGTGATTGAAATGGTCATGCTAAGCAGCCATGTTAAGTACATTTTAATCTATGATTCTCTCACTTGTCCCATAACCATGAAATTAAACTATATATAAATATATTCAAAGTTACATTTTGAATATGTCCAATTTCTCTTTAACATTTTTCTCCTAATTTTTCCTTTTAAAATTTTATTGGAGTGTAGTTTCAGGTGTACAGCAAAGTGAATCAGCTATATGTATGTATAAATATAACCATTCTTCTTTCCCATATAGGTTATTACAAACTGAGTAGATTTTCCTGTGCTAAACAGCACATTGTTGATAATCATCTGTTTTAAAGAGTGGTATGTTATTCCTATCCTCCCAAGCCCTTCCTCCCCCCAACAGTTTCCCCTATAGTAACCCTAAGATTGGTTTTGACAAGTAAGTTTATTTCTGTTTTATAAGTTCTTTTGTATCCTTTTTATTATATTCCATATGTAAATGATACCATGTGATATTTGTCTTTCTCTGTCTGAATTACCTCACTTAGTGTGATAATCTCTAGGTCTATCCATGTTGCTGCACATAGTATTATTTCATTCTTTTTTATGGCTGAACAAAATTCTACTGTGCATATGCACATCTTCTTTATCTATTCCTCTGTCAATGGATATTTAGGTTGCTTCCATATCTTGGCTATTGTAAATAGCGCTGTAATGAACATCACGGTGCACATATCTTTTCATATTATGTTTTTTTTTTCCAGATATATGCACAGGAGTGGGATTGATGGATCATATGGCAGTTCTATATTTGTTTTTCTAAGAAACCTCCATCCCATCCTCCATAGTGACTGTAACCAATTTACATTCCTATCAACCATGTAGGAGGTTTCCCTATTCTCCACATCCTCTCCAGCATTTATTTATAGATTTTTGATGCTGGCCTTTCTGACCAGTGTGAGGTGATACTTCGTTGTAATTTTGACTTGCATTTACATAATAATTAGCGAGGTTGAGCATCTATTCATGCATGTTTTGGCCATCTGTCTCCAAAAGAGACATTTGGAGAAATGTCTTTTTAGACCTTCTGGCCATTTTGATTGGTTGTTTATTATATAAAACTCCATGAAAAATATGTATATTTTGGAGATTAGTCTCTTGTCAGTTGCTTCATTTGCAAAGATTTTTCTCCAATTCTGTGGGTTGTCTTTTCTTTTTTTTTTATTTTTTCCTTGTCTGTGCAGTAACTTTTATGTTTCATTAGGTTCCATTGGTTTATTTTTGTTTTTATTTTCATTATTCTAGGAAGTGGATTGAAGAAGATACTGCTATAATTTATGTCAAAGTGTGTTCTGCCTATGTTTTCCTCTAGGTGTTTTATAGTATCTGGATTTATATTTAGGTCCTTAATCCATTATGAGTTTATTTTTGCATATGGTGTTAGAGAGTGTTCTAATTCCATTCTTTCACATGTAGCTGTCCAGTTTCTCAGCACCACTTATTAAGGAGATTGTTTTTCCTCCGCTGTATGTTCTTACCTCCTTTGTTATAGATTAGTTGACCATAGGTGCTTGGGATTATTTCTGGGTTTCTATCCTGTTCCATTGATCTATATTTCTGTTTTTGTGCCAGTACCATGTTGTTTCGATGACTTTAGCTTTGTAATTTAGACTGAAATCAGAATGTCTGATTCCTCCAGTTCTAGATTTCTGTTTCCATATTGCTTTGGCTATTCAAGGTCTTTTGTGTTTCCATAAAAATTTAGTCATTACACATTACACAGGGTGTGTATGTGTGTGTGAGTGTGTGTGTGTGTGTTCTCCAAAATTAAACAGGTAAGAATTGACAAAATTATTTTGAGCAGTAGGTCAAAAAATATCTCTCCAGTCCTCTACTTTACCTTGGATTAGGTTAACTTTTCAAAAAAAATGGCATTTTATAGATAGTCTTATTCAACCACTCTGGTGAAAGCCTTGATAGGAAAATCGGGAGAACAGAAATGAAGATGAGGAAGAAAAATCAGAAAATGTCAACTAAATTTTTATTAAAGGCAATAGGTGTTATTTGTCTAAAAGTGTTAAATGTAAGTACATTTGCTGAGTTAAGTGACAGAAAAAGCTCAAATCCCTTTAGAAAGGTGTATGTTATTATTTCAAAGATAATCAGGTGGGATGTTTTATCAGTGCTGTGGCCAGAAATTTGTAAGGACAAGTCTACAGGAAAATCACACTATTAGACATACTTTTTGTACTTGAAAAGAATATACTTTCCACTTGAACTGAATGCTGTAGAGGAATTGAGGCACCTGCTCAAGAACGGAACCTGAGGGATGTTCATAATGCCCTTTAAATAAACTAGAAATGGGTAGTACGTACTCATTTGGAAAAAAGGATGGCATAGAACACCTGCGATTGGTGCATAAGTTTAGCCACAGGTGTACGAATGAAAATCATCCAAAATGAAAAAAAACGTAATGTAACTTATTTGGTTTTAGGATTTCAAAACTATATTCAGTATTTGTCATCTACTCTTACCGAATAGAGAAAAGTCCACAATTGCAATTTTATAGTATGCAGTACTCCAGATAATTACTATGTGTTTTATGCCAACACAAAATTGTTTGCTCCAGATCACTTTGCCCTATGCTATAGTTATCCACTAAAGGAAGTGAAAATAAAGGATTTAGTGAAGAAGCAGATAAAACCCTCTAAACTATGTGTGTTTGCCTGAAAACATAGCTTCAATATTTATAAATAAATGTTGATGGAACTAAAAGGAAAAATCAATAAATACATAAACATAGTTGGACATTTTAATATGTTTCTTTAAATCTCTTATAGAGCATGCAGAAAAAATTAGTAAATTAGTAAGAATATTGATGATTTAAAAAACACAATCCACTAACTTTAGTTTATTGATGTCTACAAGTAATAACTTTAAAATGCAATTTCTTCTTTAAGTATTTGAGGATATTTACTGAAATAGATCATATTTTATACCATAAAAAGGTTAAATAATTATTATTCTATGGTGACAAAAATCATATAGTGGTTAGCCTTGGAGAAAGTTGAGAGGGAAAGTGTACAGAAGAGCATCTGGAATGCTATAAATATTCTGTTGTCTCATGGATAGTGTTTACACAATAGCACACAAATGTATGAATTCATGAATTTGTGCAACTAAAAAATTTTTGTGATTGTCTATATGTCATTTATACCATAACAAACAATTTTTAAAAACACCAATATCTTACAAAAAATTCAATAAGAATCTAGTTTTATACACATTAAAAGAAATTTTGTGCACAAGACACTGAAGTTTCTCCACCTCTCTTCCCTTGTTAGTTGTTTAAGAAATAAAGAAACGATAAATGATATAAACTATGTCATTAATTATAGTAATCAAAATTTGATTGAAATTTTATATACACATATATCTTTGAAGCACCATCTCTTAACATTAACTGAATGTTAATTATACTGGGATCCTCAATAAACTATACTTTTAAAAATGTCTTTTGATTTGGGCTGAGACTGACTTGCTTTAACCAACAGAATGTGTTAATGGTGACATTGACCTAAATGGTAGTTTCTGTACTATGCCTAGTAGCTTCCAATTCTGCACACTTGAGAACCCCGATGAACTAGAAAGGCCAGCTATTCAGCTGGGAAGATTACAGGGAACAAACGCAGGGAGAAACCACGTGAAGGGGGAGAGGTCCATAACTACCTGGTGAGAGAGCAGTCCAGCTCTTCCAGGGTCTTGGCTAAACCCAGTTTATAGCTGCCTGTTACTTGAATACATCCATTCAATAGACCACCAGCAAGCTGGTCGGCAAAATAACCACTCAGGTGAATCTAGCCCAGATTGTAAACTTATCAGCAAAGAAAATAGTTGGTTTTTAAACCACCAAGTTTTAGGGTGGTTTGTTATGCAGGAATAGATAACTGAAACACTGTATCATTAACTTAGCTTGGGGCTTGATGTTAAATATGATAATTAGGCAGAACCGAAATGGAATGGGCATTGGGGTTGCCACCAGAGTGACTTTTATGTTCACTTCAAGTAAGAGTGATGAAGCATATAATGGATTTCGAGTCTCTTAAAATCTAGCCTGAATTTCCATCAAAAGAATTTTCTTTATCTTAATTGGAGTTGAGTTAGTATTATGTTTGCAAAATAGCCACGGGGAGGCCTAGTGACCTAGCTTTTGTATAGAAAATCAAAGTGTGAATCTTAATTTCTCAGACATTGAAGAAGTTCCTGGCTTGTGTGTTTGAATCTAGAGGTCAGCATATTTAAAGACCTTTTATATTGTCTTATTAGGAAAACTTATAAAGAAAGTAAAGTAATGTGTATTCCACAAAGGTGAATATTTCTTTTAATTGCTTGAATAATTAAGGGGGAATAAGTCTCAAGTTGCATAAATAGGAAATAGAATAGGTTTGCCAGATAAAATATAAGGCACTCTGTTAAATTTAACTTTCAGATAAATAATTAACATTTATTTTTTTACTATAAGTATGTTCTGTGCAATATTTGGAACATATATTAAATTTCACTCAGCATCTAATATTTTTATTTGTTAAATCTGGCAAGCTTACAATAGTGTAAAGTCAATAAATTAGTTGACAAAGAAGAAGCGAATTGTGGATAGAATGGCATAAATGGTAGAGAAGGAATCAGAAAGGAGGTCTGGAAATGATAGAACAAAGAACTTTGAGAAGAGAGGTAGCTAGTGTGGAATCACTGTTTTGGAAGTAAGAAAATAAATGTGTTAGAAAAGCATCATAATATTTTTAGATAAATGTTGAATGTGTGGTCAAAAGGTATAAAAATTCTGTTCCATTATTTTCTATAACTGATCTCAGTTTCTTTGCTCCCCAGCTGATGGGGAACAAAGATTATGTTCATGGTTATCCTTTTTCTCCCTAGTTTAACATTTCTTTTTGGATGACTCAGTCCATCCTGAGAAAATGTTTAATCTTTCAGATTCTTCCTCTCCCCACTTGCCCTCCTTGAGATGGTGCTTAGAGGGGATAAGGAGCTGACAGGGATGGGGAGGAGTGTACCCATACACTGGTCTTGAGTTGAAACACCTGGTTAAACTTGTGTCTGAATTGATCAGTACTGGGACCAAACATGCCGGTGATGTAAAGAGCCCTGCCTGGAGAAGGATGTGGCACCCGCTGCACCTGAGGGTGGACCTTGCTGGCTATCACCTCTGGCTTACTCGGTCACACTGAGGGCTTTTCCTAGACACCTAGACCCAATGAGAAAGATACTGAAATCATAGTTTTTCTACTCCCATGTTTCAAAGAAAAAAGATTTGTCAAGAAACTTGTGAAAAATAATTTATAATGTAGGTTCACTTTTATAAAATAGTTAAGACTTTGAGTGGAATTATTTTTTATTCCTTATTTGAAGAACATAATAATTCTATGAACTTGGAAAAGATCAAATATTTATGAAAATTCAGGTAATTTTTTAATATCTACTGACAGATGGCCTCTAAATTCTGTATTTACTATCTGTGCCTTGTTCCTTCCAATCCATTCTATATAAGCTTGGTGTTTACCTGAGGGTATATCAATAGTTCATGAGTTTGATTTTAAATAAAAATCCCTGTGTTGTAGCATAGTGAGCCTTATTTTTTAGCTTTTTAAAATGTAATCAGTACCCCAAATCGATATCACTACTCTCTTTAAAGGCTACATTTTTATGTTCAGAGAAAGTTGATGCTTTATTAGCTTAGAAAAAGAGCTGTTCTTTTTAAAGTGTTAAAAAACACAAACATCTTAAATATGCATTAGAAACTATTAACGCTGAAGGGAAATCTGGCTGCTATACATTTTATATAATATAGTTTTTTACCTCTTTTGATAAAGTTAATTTTTAATGATGAAAATTTATAAGAAAAACAGATATTTTAGATTCAATTTATTTAAACAAAAAATTAAAAAAAATGTGAATCCATTTTCCCCACACCTCTGATAATCATCAGTCTGTTTTCTGTATGAGTTTCATTTTTGTTTGTTTTATATTCCACATGTAAGAAAGATCATATGCTATATGCCATTCTCTGACTGAAATAATCACTTCACAGGCATCCGTCCTTCCATATTGTCCCAAGTGGCAAGATTTCATTCTTTTCTATATATGTGTATATATAGAATTACATATATACACATATCTATGTGTATATATATGTGTATATATATATATGTATATATATCACATTTTCTTCATCCATTCATCCTTCAGTAGACCCTTAGGTTGCTTTCATACCTCAGTTATTGTAAATAATGCTTCAGTGAGCATATTGCATATATCTTTTAGAATCTGTTTTCATTTTCTTTGGATAAACACCTAAGAAGTGGAATTGCTGGATCATATGGTAGTCCTGTTTTTAATTATTTAAAGAACCTTCATACTGGTTTCCTCAGTGACTGCACTAATTTACATTCCCACAGACAGTGCACAGGGGCTCCTTTTTTCTACATATCTTCACCAACACTAATATCCAGACCTTTTTGATCATAACTATTCTAAGATACCCCATTTTGTTTTTTATATGTATTTCCCTGATGAGTAATGATATAGAACAACTTGTTTATATGTATTGTCCATCTGTCTATCTTCTTTAGAAAAAAATGTCTGCTCGGATCTTTGGCCCATCTTTTAATTGAAATGTTTGTGTTTTTTTCTATTGAGGTTTATGAGTTCTTTACAGATTTTGCATACTAGCCTCTTATGGGATTCAGTAGGTTGCTTTTTCTTTTTTTTTTTTTTTTTTTTGTCTTTTTGCCTTTTCTAGAGCCGTACTCACAGCATATGGAGGTTCCCAGGCTAGGGGTCTAACAGGAGATGTAGCCGCCGGGTTCACCACAGCCACAGCAACGTGGGATCCGAGCCGCGTCTGCAACCTACACCACAGCTCACGGCAACGCTGGATTCTTAACCCACTAAGCAAGGCCAGGGATCGAACTCGCAACCTCATGGTTCTTAGTCGGATTCGTTAACCATTGAGCCATGAAGGGAACTCCAGCTTTTTCATTTTGTTGATGGTTTCCTTTGCTTTACAGAGGATTTTTAATTTGATGTAGTCCTGTTTTCTAATTTTTCCTTTTGTTGCTTTTATTTTTGGTGTCAGATTAAAAAAATTATTGTCAAGATCTATGTCAAGGAGTTCACCACCTATTTTTTTCTTTCAGAAGTTTTACAATTTCTGATCTTAAGTTCAAGTATTTAATTCATTTTGAGTTAATTTTTTGTGTATAGTGTAAGAGAGTGTTCCAGTTTCTTTTTTTTTTTTTTTTTTGTTTGTGGCAGTTCAGTTTTTTCAATACCATTTGTTGAAGAGACTGTTCACTACCCATGTGTCCTGGCTATTTTGCATTATATTATTGACTACATATGAGGATTTAATACTGGGGTCTCCAATCTCTTCCATTGCTCTATATGTCTATATTTATGCCAGTACCACACCAATTTGATTACTGTAGCTTTATAATTTGAAATCAGGTAACACTATGCCTCCAGCATTGTTCTTATGGCCTTTTGTGGTTTTTGCATAAGTTTTGGATATACCAATTTCTGTGAAAAATACCGTTGGGATTTTGATAGGGATTGCATTGATTCTCTATATTGCTTTGTTTATATGAGCACTTTAAACATTAATTTTTCCAAGCCATGAGCATGGAATAAATTTTCATTTATTTTTGTCTTAAATTTATTTTCGTAATGTCTTGTAGTTTTCAATATACATGTCTTTCACCCTCTTGCTTATTCATTTCTAGGTATTTTAATATTTTTGATGCAATTGTAAATGGGATTCTCAAAATGTCTCTTTTTGGTAATTCACTACTAGTGAGTAGAAATGCAACAGAATTTTTTATTGATTTTTGAATCCTGCAACTTTACTGAATTTATTTATGGACTCTAATGGGTTTTGATGGAGTGTTTATATATATAAATAATGTATATATATAGTTTGTGACATATTGTGCCATTCCTTTCTGGCCTTTAAATTTTCTGCTGAAAAATCTGCTGCTAGATTTCCCTTCTTCTCTCTTCTCCCTCTGGGAGTTTATGATGCAAATGTTAGTTCATTTGATGTTGCTCCATAAGTTCTTTTAACTGTTTTTTAATTTTTCATCTTTTTTCTTCTTGCTGCTCCCAGACTGTTTGAGTTCCTTTGCCTTGTCTTTGAGTTGACTGCCCTTTTTCATCTAGAAAGCTGTTGAATCGCTCTAGCATATTTTTCAGTTCAATTATTATATTCTTCAATAATATGACTTGCATTTGGTACTTTCTTATATTTTCCATCTCTCTGTGAAGTTTTCATTGTGTTCATCCATTTTTCTCCACAGTTTGGTGAATACCTTTATTATTATTAAATACCTTCTCAGATAAATTATTGATCTCCATTTCATTAAGGCTTTCTTCTGAGGATTTTTTTTTTATCTTGTTCTTTATTTAGAACATATTCTTTTATTTCTTTATTTTGCATGAATATGTTTGTTTTATACAGTACATCAAACAACCACCTATCTCATTCTTGAAGGACTGGCCTTGAATAGGAGATAAATTTGTCATTCGACCTATCAGCTCCTGGTTGTCTCTTAAACCTTGGTGTTTTTCCTAGCAGTCTATTATATTTTAATAGCTCTTAGTATCTGGGGATGTGTCAAGACCTATCAGTTTCCCAAAAGGGAGGATCTCAGGACCTACATTCAGCCTGATTAGAAGCCAGGCCCTCAGGCAGCAGCTTTTAAAATATGCAAATATATACAGTATATTTGCATATATATACAGCCAATCTGAAGGTGTCCCCTGAGCAGGAGTCATGGATATTAGGGATCCAGATGAGTGCATAAGGTTTTTTCCAGGAGATATTCGTGAGCTGGACCTGGGCAGAGGGAGAGTACTAAGATGATATCCACAGTTGATGTTCCTTGAAAGCAGCTCCAGCTCAGTAGGTGACTAAATGTGTGCCAAACCTGAAGCCTGCCCCTCAGGCTGAAGCCCCAGGACAAGCAAAAAGAATTCCTTCATGTAAAGTCTGGGTAGTGTGCCCTAGCCCAGTGTCTGTGCATTGCCTTGGGGGTGGAAGCCTGCCAAGAACCATTTCTCCACTTGCCACAGTACGTATTCATTCATTTGAAATGAGTACTGCTTTGTATGTCCGCACAAAACACTGAAGAATTTTAACTTTGAAAGCTGAATTATTTTTCAGATTTGTATTATTAAGTGTGTTTGCTTATTTGATAGTTAGCTAGTATTCTAGCCAAGTGCTGCATGTATAGGCTGCCAGAGTTACTCTTTCCTTACTTTCAGGTTATTTAATTGAATTACTATATAGCTAAAAATTATTTCCACTGAGTGATTGAAAAACAGACACTGAAATGTTAATTATATTGTTCTCAAAAGAAGAATTACAAAGAGAATAATCTCTGTTGAAATTTTAATATTTATTTTTGTAGCAACATTTGACTCAAGGAACAAAATGAAATCAATTAGAACCACAGATTACTTAGGAATGATATTACTACTTTTAATAGATTTCAAAGGACTTTTTAATGCATCATTATATCTGATCCTCATAGCAGCCCTATTCTAGAAAAAAGAGCAAACATTTCCTCTCTTTGATCTGTGAGGTTACTAAACCTTAGAGAAATCAACTTTATAAGCAAATATCAATAAATAGATATTCATATTAGTGGTAAAATAGGCCCTGGTTTTACCCTGTTCTTTGCTTAATGCTCTAGAAGATACTTTTATTTTTCTAAGTGTTGTGAGTTTAATGTGTCTAAATTTATGTTCTCTATTTTCTAAAATTTCCACCTATAGTGTATTGAGAGCAAAGCCTATACCTAATTTATCATTTCTTTTTCCATCAGTACATGTTTGGTGTACATATTTCAATTTTATGGTCTTGGATTAAAATGACCTTATTATAGAAACTGAAAATGAAATTTAGAAATCTGTTTTTTCTTCAATTGAAGGAAAAAAACACCCTAATGTTATGTTTCATAGAGTGTTCTCTTAAAATATAACAGCAATCATATTATACAATACACATAAAGTATTAACATAGACTGAACCAAGAGCAAGAAGTCACATCTGCCAAACTTGGTGAAACAACAGTTTTGTCTTTCAAATCAAGGCTAAACTCTGTAGGGGGAAAACTTATTTTGTGATAAACAGTCTTAAAGTATTATGCAATTGACCAAATTTACTATGCATTTATGGTATTATTAGTTTACTGTATTTGGATTTGTTCAAATAATTTCACATATCTAGTAGAAATTGTATCTTATGTGATGATTTAATCTAAGCACAGCTGCAGCAATATAAATTACACTTAAGACTATGCTGATTGATTATAATCAGTTGTAATCATGTCTTATAATTACATTGCATTCTAGAGGCAGAGGCTGTTTAAGCCTACTCAGCACTGAGCTATATAAAGAAGATTATTTGTTACTTCTGACAGTCTCAGTCAACATTCAAAATTGCCTGCAAACAATACATTTTATTAAATTTATTGTCCAGGCATCAAATAAATTTCATGATTTATCAACAGAAGTTGAGATGAGATTGCAAGTCAGTCTAGAGCTTAGGAACCACTACTTACACCAAAAATATCTTAAAACATTCATAATTCAGGTTATGGGTTACACTGATGTATCAACTTTTTGCGGTACATTGTGTTTCCAACTACATGTATTACTTAAAAATACTCAAGAGAGAAGGTGTGGCGTATAGGAAGGTATAGATAAAATAAAATTGGCAGAATATTGATAATTTATTAAGCAGGGTAATGAATACAGAGATTCCATATACAATTATGTTTACTGTGTATATACTTTGCATTTCCATGACGAAAAGTCACGTGTGTGTGTGTGAGTGTATGTGTGTGTGTGTGTGTATATATATATATGTATATATATGTATATATGACCGATATTATATATAAGCATGCTATATCCATACACAGTAAAGACAGAGGTGTTTTTTTTTAACGTTTAAATATCTAAGTTTCTGTGTTTATTACATAGAGAAATGCTTTGCCCTTAAATTCCCAAAACCCTAACGGACTAGGGTATTTTGCCTAAAGCAAATGCCTCTGTTCTCTCCTTTTAGCCTAACCTCCTCCAGCCCCTCTTACCCACTTTCACTGGCACTCTCAGTGAGCCATAGTCGGAAGTCATGCAGCAAGCGCTATGCTACTCTATCACCGATTTCTTATTGCTAAGGTGATTATACAATTAACTACAGCTCCCATAAGAAACCCATTATATTATGAACAAGTTGCACAGAATTGTCAGGCAAGGCTCATTCTGATTAGAATTCTACCTGTGTTACAGAGTAAAAGTTGAAAATTTCAGATTTAGATTTTAGATTACCTACTCAATAAAATTCTTTAGATTTTGGAAAATTACTCTTCTTAGATGTATTTTTTTTAATCTATATGTATCTGGCTATAGTGAATGTAAACACACATGGTAAAAGATTCATCTGCAGAATTAACTTGGATAAACTATTTGCTGTCTCAGATTTTCACTCCACACTTATTCTTTTATTTATAACAATGAATTTTATTTCAATTATAGGTGTACAAAGATCATCACAAGTCAATGTGATAGATTTTGTGTCACAAACCCACAGTGCATCCCCCCACCCCCCAGATTGTCTTATTTGAAAAACCATGGTTTTCCAAAATCTGTGAGTCATTGTCTGTTCTTCAAAGAAGTTCACTGTGTCTCTTTAGTTTCCACATGTAAGCGGTAGCACTGGGTGTTGCTGTCTAATTGTCTGACTGGTTTCACTTCACATGATAATTTCTAGGTCCATCCATGTTGCTGTAAATGTTGTTATTTCATTCCTTTTAATGGCTGAGTAATATTCAATTGTGTGTATGTACCGTATCTTCCCTATCCACTCCTCTGTCGATGGACATTTAGGTTGTTTCCATGACCTGACTTCTTCCCTCTCTAGCTGCTTTAGACGTAAAGTTAGGTTGATAAGTGAGCTTTTTCTTGTTTCCTGAGTTAGGCTTGTTTTGCTAAATACTTTCCTCTTAGAACTGCTTTTGCTGCATCCCAGAGGTTTTGGAGTGAAGTGTCTTTGTTATCATTTGCTTCTAGGTATTTTTTAATTTCCCCTTTGATTTCTTCAGTGATCCATTGGTTGTTTAGTAGCTTGTTGTTTAGTCTCCCCGTGTTTGTATTTTTGGTCATTTTTTTCTTGTTGTTGATTTCCAGTCGTATGGCATTGTGGTCAGAGAAGATGCTTGATATGATTTCAATTTTCTTAAAGTTACTGAGGCTTGATTTGTAGCCCAGGATGTGATGAATCTTAGAGAATGTTCCATGCCCACTTGAGAAGAATAATTGTGCATGGATGATTTAGTATCTTTACTGTATATATGCCTTTCCTGGTGAGCCTTGTCATTTGTGGTGTTTTTGTTTCTGGTTGTGGCCTTTTTTTTCTGACTAGAGAAGATCCTTTAAGATTTGTTGTAAAGCTGGTTTAGTGTTGCAGAAATCTCTTAGCTTTTGCTTATCTGTAAAGGTTTTGATCTCTCCTTCAAATCTGAATGAGAGCCTTGAAGGGTAAAGCAATCTTGGTTGGAAGTTTTTCCCTTTCATCACATGAAGTATATCATGCCATTCCCTTCTGGCCTGCAGAGTTTCAGCTGAAAAATCTGATGATAACCTTATTGGGCTTCCCTTGTATGTTATTTGTTTCTTTACCCTAGCTGCATTCAAAATTTTCTCTTTGTCTTTAATTTTGGTCATTTTGATTAATATGTGTCTCGGGGTGTTCCTCCTTGGGTTTATTTTATATGGTACTCATTGCGCTTCCTGGATTTGACTGAGTTGTTCCTTTCCCATATTAGGAAAGTTTTCGGCTATAATCTCCTCGAATATTTTTTCTGTCCCCTTCTCTCTCTCTTCTCCCTCTGGCACCCCTATAATACGGATGTTGGTGCATTTAACATTACCCAGAGTTCTCTGAGACTCAGCTCATTTCCTTTCAATCTTTTATCTCTTTTCTCTTCCACATTAGTGATTTCCATTAATCTGTCCTCCACTTCACTGATTCGTTCTTCTGCCTCCTGTATTCTACTGTTGGCTGCTTCTAAGGAATTTTTTATTTCAGTTATTGTATTTTGCATCTCTTCTTGTTTAATTTTTACAGCTTGTCTTTCTCTGGTCAGTGTTTCCTGTAAATTATCAGTCTTTGCCTCCAGTTTATTTCCAATGCCTTGCATCATCTTCAGCATCAACAGTCTAAAGTCTCTATCTGGGAGGCTGGTAATCACCTCATCACTGAGCTGTTTTTCTGGGCTTTTCTCTTTCTCCCTTATCTGAGTTATAGTTTTCTGTCTTTTCATTTTTATAGGTTTTTGGTGTGGTGACCTTTGTGCCAACAATAGAGTTGTAGCCTCTCTTAGTTCTGGTGTTTGCCTCCCCTGTGGGTAAAGTTGGTATGGAGGGGGCTTGCTGTAGGCTTCCCAATGGGAGGGACTGATGCCTGCCCACTGGTAGGTGGGGTTGATTCCTCTCCCTCTGATGGGTGGGGCTTTGTCTCTGGATGACATTAGAGGCTGGCTGTGTGCCTGAGGGGTCTTTAGGCAGCCTGTTTCCTGATGGGTGGGGCTGTGATCCCACCTGGATTATTGTTTGGCCTGGGGATTTTCAGCACTGATTGGAGGGACCAGGTTTTCCCAGAAATGGCCACCTCCAGAGAAATGCAGGCTGATGGATGTTTCAGAGAGCTTCACCTCCAATGCCCTTCCCCCAGAACAAGACACAGACACCCCTGTTTTCCCAGGAGATCCTCCAAGAATTGTAGTCAGGTTCCACCTGGATTCCTATGGAGACTGTTTTGCCCTGGGACCCAGTGCACGTGAAAGTTTGTGTGTGCCTTTCAAGAATGGGGTCTCTGTTTCCCCCAGTCCTGTGGAGCTCCTGCACACAAGCCCCGCTGGCCTTCAATGCCAGATGCTCCAGGGGCTCTTTCTCCCAGTGCCCGATCCCCAGGTTTGGGGTTTTGACATCGGGTTCTGAACTCTCAGTCCTGTAGCTGAGTCTCTGTGATGCAGTTACTTTCCAGTCTGTGGGGCTTCCCACCCAGGGGGTATGGGGTTGCTTCTATCGTGTAATCACCCCTCCTTCCTCTTGATGTGGTCTCCTCTTTGTCTTCTGGAGTAGAATATCTGTTTTGGAAGTTTACAGTCCATTTGGTTGAAGTTTGCTCAACATTTGGTTGTAGTTTTGTTGTTTTTTGGGAGAGAAGTTAGCTCCAGTCCTTCTATTCTGCCATCTTAATCCAATCTCCCCCCTCCACACTTATTCTTTAATCATATATGCACTTGAATAAGGCTTGGGCTATGGTTTGCCAATTCTTTTCTACCAAAAATGTGTTGATGTATAAGAGCAGTCTCATTAATATTAACCTCCTTTTATTTCTTTTGACTTCCTTTACTTGCTTATAAAACAAGAGGCCAATAGGTCTTTTTCTTGATTTGGCATCTTAGGTTTCAAGACCAAACAAAATTAATTTCAAATACCCACATACTCAAAGTAGAAGAACTAGAATTTCCATGTCCTGTGACCTTAAGATACAGCCCACAACTAATTTGTTACCATAATATCTCATTCCCTTTACCTTACATAAAGGAGGAGCCCAGATTTATTAGGAAAGAGAAGAGAGTCATCAGAAAGTTGTGTGCTTCTCCATTCTCTTCTTGTAGTAAAGAGGAGAGGGGCTCCACTTTCCACTTTGAGTCATGGAAAGATCTTCAAGAGCTTGTGGACTATAGAGACTGGTGGCTGACACATGACTGGAAAAATGTAAAGGAAAGAAGGTTGTAATATCTGCCTGTGATGACAGATGACTAGCAGGGAACACCAAGGCATATGCATAGAGGGGGTGCCTGTTTTCTCTAGGGTACCATAGAAAGATGATGGGTACATGGGAGGAATCTGGAGACGACCCAACCAAGGGGAATGCCCTCAGCGTTAAGTCCCTGGCATGGTATACTTAGAGAGGGTTGACAGGAAAGTGGTATATAGCTAAGCAGGCACTGAGAAACCCTCAAAAGGGGAAAAGTAGGGCTGAGACTTAGAAAAACTAATAAAAGATTTCCTGAAGGAGAACACTAACAGGGACCTGCCACGCCAAGAGTCCCGTTAACAACCTACAGCATCACCTACCTGCTTTACCCCTGTTTCACCCAGGGCATGCCCCATCAGAGGAGGAGTTATAAAGGGGTCAGGCAGCCCTTGGTTTGAATCCTAACCAGATATATGCTCCCCTTCTCTCATCAAATAGAGTGCAGTACTGATACCATGTTAAGTCTACTTTTATTTTTCTGACTGAATGACAAAGGGGGATTCAATACAGAGATGTGCTAAGAACTACAAAGAACCACTTGATTTTTTTTTTTTTCACAGAAGTCCTAGGGAACAGTTCTAGCTAAAACAGATAATTCACCATGTTCAAATGGGCTCAGACTGATTCACTTAAGCTGAAGTGGAGAACTGAAGTAATTCTTGTAATTCAAGCAGAGAAAACGCTTAGTCCCAACTATTTAAATATTTCAGGTGAAAGAGTTTCTTGGATCTGAATTATGAACGGTTGTTGCCCTGTGTTCCACTTTACCTCACAGAGGTAAACACAGCTCAAGTGTACAGCAGCGATATTAATGGGCTCAGTCAGGCTAAAACCCTAATGAAATGGTTGCAAGATGAAAAGCCAGTAACATTTTAAGTCCAAGACAATGCATTGAGAGAACTGAAAAATCACCTGGGAAAGATCAGTAGAACAATTAGATGGACAGAGAAATGCTACTAATTGCTAATGATCAGCTAAAATACATGTGGATGCCTGGGATGTTACTGTACAGGTGTGGGATTCCACTTGACATTTGTCTTAGTTTTAATGTCTGACATTTGTGTAACTTCCAATTAAAACAGAATAATGATAATTAGATAAGAAAGAATCTGTTAGTTGAGCTCAGAAATTTTACTACGTTCCTTATATACAATAAACTTCACTAGTTTGACATTTAATTTTTTTTCTTCTGGCTCTACAAAACATGTATCAGCAGAAACTAATGACCTTTATTGTAATCCTGCCAGTTTTTGAGAATGATAGTCTAGGCAGAATATGAATACATATGTTAATAGCTTCATGTTTTAAATCCATGTGCAAGGGTGATGTGTGGCAAGTACTCACTAAGGTGGCTCTACTGGATGTTTTATACCAGTATCTATTCTAATTGGTCAGTACCATTGTCTCACTGATTGTTACCTACATGATACCAGGTGGTAAAATTCCAAATGTCACTCTAATTCTTAAGTGTAATAAAAAAAAAACCTTTCTTTTTCTGGTCTTTATACCCCAGATTAAAGTTTGGGAATGGTTTAAAATATCATGATCAAAAATTGTTCTTACATGAAAGAAAATAATTTATGTGAAATGATAAACTCATTAAAATGAGAATTTTTATAAATACTATTGATTAATTCCTCATTTGTATATTTTTCTATGAATACAATTTAATTAATCATCTAAACATTTCAAAAAAAGAAAAAATTTCCCTTAAACTATCCACATAATGTGGCTTACAAATGAAATTACTTTCACTTGATTATTCAGTTATCCAATTAAGATTATATGAATTCAGGAGACTGTAATGCTAACTTAAATATTTCCATTTTTCTGGGTTACTTTTTTAAATAACTAGAATATTTTCTTTCTCATACTTTTCCTCTGATTTTTATTACATACATCCACTAAAATATGTTCAAGAAATATCACTGATTATGTTTTGGGAAAAAATAGTAAGAAGGTACTAATTTGATATATTAATTTTAAGACGTATTTTAGGGGGTAAACATCTTTTTTTGGAAAAGTTTATTTGAAAGAAATGAAATTGTTTTTGTATCTCAATGGAAATAATATTCCTTTACTATTTGCTGATAATCCATTGTCAGTCTAGTTTTATATATAGCTATAAGTTAACATGTTTCTAAATATATCAGACAGTTTTATTGATTCATACCAGATAAGTGGTTGAGAAAAAAAAAGGTACAACTCAGTGATGTTTTGAAGTAGGGAAGAGAAGCTAGGGACCTAAGACCCTTTGATCTTAGACTTAGAACTGAAAAGGAGAAACAGTCAAAATGCAAGTAGCTGGTAAAGATGTAGGATGTAGAAGACACTTCGTCCATAGTATCCACTGGCAATTGCCACGCTTGTTTATGGCCATATTTATTCAAGGATGAGTAAATATACATACAGGATGGTGGAGGGGGTGAAAGTAGATGAGTACACATGTAACTACACTAAAATTTTATAGGTCAGCTATTGGGTGCTTAAGTTCTAAACACCGAATACATTTTGAGGTTCCCAGGCTAGGGTCTAATCAGAGTTGTTGCTGCCGGCCTATGCCACAGCCACAGCAATGCCAGACCCAAGCTGTGTCTGCAACCTACACCACAGCTCAAGGCAACACCGGATCATTAACCCACTGAGTAATGCCAGGGATTGAACCCACAACCTCATGGTTCCTAGTCAGATTTGTTTCCACTGCACCATGACGGGAACTCCAAAACAGCTAACACATTTTAAAATCCTTAATTTATGCAAGCCTATAAACTAGATGTTATTAATCTCATTTTCCAGATAAGAATATTAAAATTCAGGGAGGTTAAATTGCCTCCCCAAAGTCAAAAAGCTGATCTGTGACAACAAAAACATTTGTCTGAGGTCTGTGTGGCTCCAAAGCAAATGATCTTAATCACTGCTTTAAAGCACTGAAGAATCTGAGAATATCTCTGGAATTATTTTTCCTACCAAAAAAAAAAAAAAAAAAGGTAATACTAATTCAGAAACAGCTTCCCAGAAAAGCAAATCAAAACTACAGCGAAATATCACTTCATTCTGGCCAGAATGGCCATCATCAAAAAGCCTATAAATAATAATTTCTATAGTGGATGTGAAGAAAAGGGAACCCTCCTTTACTGTCAGTAAGAATGTAAACTGTTACAGCCATTATGGAAAGCAGATTGGAGGTTCCTAGAAAACCTAAAAATAGAGTTACCATATGATCCTGCAATTCCATTCCTAGGCATATATCTGGAAAACATGAATATTCTAATTCAAAAAGATCCACGAACCCTAGTGTTCATTGCAGCACTATTTATAATAGCCAAGGCATAGAAACAACCTAAATGTCCATCGATAGATGAATAGATAAAGAAGATATTATATAAACATACATGGAATATTACTAAGCCATGAACAAGAATGAAATGGAGGCATTTGCAACAACATGGTTGGACCTAGAGACATACTATGTGAAGTAAGTAAAAAAAAAATCCTATGGTAACCACTTATATGTGGCAACTAAAAAAATGGTATAAACGAAGTTACAAAACAGAAATAGGCACTCACAGACATAGAAAACAAACTTATGATTACCAAAGAAAAAAGGGGGGAAAGCATAAATTAGGAATTTGAGATTAATATATACAAACTACTATATATCAAATAAACAACAAAGACCTAGTGTATAGCGTAGAGAACTATATTCAATATTTTATAATAACCTATAATGGGAAAGAACCTGAAAAAGATATTTTATATATATATGTTATATACGTAATATGTATATGACTGAATCACCTGAATCACTTTGCTGTTCACTGAAACCATTGCAAATCATCTTTACTTAATTTGTAAAAAGGCAGAAACATCCTACTATTGTTTTTTTAATATAGAACATGTAATTCATTTTTTTCTGTGAACAGAGATTCAAGAAAAGGAAAGAGATTAATGTGGCAACAGATATGCCAACTAAAGAACTCAAAAGACAGGTGGGAGTAGAAGACTATATACAGAGACATTTCTAAAGATAACAGTGTAATCTCTAATTATGTGATGAGTCCACCTTTCTATATAGTTGTAATAGTATTTTCCACATTCTTTGTGGGGAAAGTTATACCTAGAACAATGTGACATTGTGAGTAATATTCTATACCTAAATTAATTTAAATTAAAAAAATACTAGTTTACCTTTGCTTCTAAAGTGAATTGCTCTAGAATACAAGGTACCAAAGACAGTAAACACATAACAAATCCTTTGCCTTTTCCCTTTTCCTCTCCCCTATTTAAATTTTTTGTTAGCCCAGGTCTTAGTAGATCCATCTCTTGCTCTGATTCACTGGGAGAACAATGTGTTTAATTAAAGCTTTGCAAATGGCTTTGAGGACCTAAGCTTTTGTAGCCTCTTCTATGCTTTCTGTTATCCTTCTTGGCACTTTTTACCTGGGAGACTGGATTTTCATTTCTAACCCTAATTAAAGAAAATGAACTTTGAAGTTAAGACAACACTTACAGAGAATCACTGAGTCTTTTTAAAGTAAATAGAGGAAAAATATTAACTGAAATTAGTATTTGTATTATTTCTTTCTGAATATGGAAAGCAATGATTTTAGATGAATATGTACCACACACTATAATATATGTACAAATAGTCATTTGCCTCCTGAGTCTACTAGCAAATGAAGCAAAAAGCCTTTTTAGAGTTGTAATATAGACTAATTCTAAAGCATACATTTATTGGAATTAGCTTTATTCTAAATATGATTGAAAGCAAAATGCCACTATTATTCCTAATGTTTATAAAATATTATCATTTCTTATTAAAATGTTGAAAGATTTGGGTAATTTTTCATACATTCACATTTACATATCATAATCAGAAAGGACTTCTTTCCAAGTAGTACCAATAACCCACATCTCAATTTCAAAAGATGACATTCTCAGCAGATAACTAATATTTTACTGTTTGAATGCATCTCTTCTTTATACATTAATTTAATAAATTTTGCAGAGAAGAATCCAAAGCAATTCTTGCATTTCTATAAAATCACATTAAAAAAAGCACAGCATACCTAAGGGTGAGTGTGTATTTGTATGTGTGTGTGTGTGTGTGTGCTGTTTGTGAGGGGGGGACTTCATTTACTTTGCTATTAGGTAGAATTTAATAAGTGCCACATTGAAGTTGACCTTCCAACTCAGTAGTAAACATCCAGAATCTATGATGATCAGATTATTTAGGGCTTTGTGAGTTATCCTCAGATTGTGCTAACCCCTGGAATATATCATAGAACACACAACTACCATTCGAAAGAGAAAAGAAATAATTTCAAAGCTGAACTTAAGCCCACATCCCCCTCTATAGTGGTCCCCTTGGGATTTTCATGTTTAACGGGAACTTTCTAGACTCAAATAGTCAAAGTACTCAGAGAATTAATTGTTCAATTTTATCTGTAGAATCTTTGTGCAATACTAATAGCTACCTTATATTCAGAGCTTACCACATGTACTCAGTGCTAAAAGCACTCTTTATAATAGCCCAGTGAATTAGCAATAAATTTGTTCATTACATAGACAAAATATCTCAAGTTTAGTGAGGATAATTACCTACCCAAGATCACTCATCAAATAACAGATGTGGAACATTAAACAATGTTCTTCTGACTCCAAAATGTGTGCAGTTAAGGAAAGTACTCTACAAAAATATTTAGAGAAAATGTCAGGAACTATACGGTATATTTCTTAAAGATATTTTTGTTCATATATAACTTCGGGAAAAATAGTACCTAAAATGCTATTGACCAAAATTTTCTAAGTAGTTTACATATATGAACTTATTTAATTCTCTCCAAAACTTTTTTTAGCAGATGCCACTATGACCCTCATTTTAGAGACGTGAAAACTGAAAAAAGTAAAAATATCAAATTCAAAAAGTAAGAATTTTTAACCTTCCAAATAGAAGCAAAACTTAGCACTAATAGGATCAAGGTTCTCTGCATATGATTTGGCTGAAATATGTCATAGAAGAAAAAATAACCACATTACCAGTAGAATAACTCCATCTTTTAAGTGTATCTTCCTGAATTAGATAAAGTATCATTTAGAGCCAACAGTGGAATTCTTTTCTCTACCGGAACCCTGGGAAGAAATTAAGGCAAAGAAAATTAGGGGAAAATCTCCATTCTAGGTTTTATTTGGTAGCTGGAGGGGGCTTAGCAGTGTGTGGAGACTTTCTTTGGTGGATAAAAGATGAAAGTGTGAGGAGAGGAGAAAAATGGAAAATATATGAGCTCCATTTTTGTGGTTTCAGTTCCATCTTTTTATATTGATGTCTTGTGATGCAGACCTAGGAGCCTGTCTCTCTCTGAGACAAAAGGGATAAAGATTTGAGCCTGGGGTCAATGGCATGATCAGGTCCATACAGCCTTGAGGGGAACAATGTTATGACCATAAAGACCTTGACCTTAATGTTAAAGAAGGAGGCATGGCCTGAGTTGGATCATTGAAGCCATTTCTATCTTTCTTTTTTTCCCAGGTTATCAAGAGATGGGTCCCATTTCATTTCATACATGCCTGGTATTAAAAAGCATTTAATACTTGAACAATGTGAATGACTTAGACAGACTTGGAATATAAATCACAGAAGTTATTCTAGAAATCACTCTATAATAGAATATAATTGTCAGAACTAAAACTAGATAAAATGGCAGATATTATTCATTCTAACAGTTCTGAAAGTAGTGTATTGGTGGGGCCCAGAGGCTGGGCCCAGAGGCTCATCATCAAGGCAGAGCTAGGATGATTTTTTGCTTTTTAATAAAAATTCAGGATAAATCACTAGTTAGATAACTAGAATAATTACCCATTAGTAAAACAACTAGGTAATTTTTAATTTACAAGCCAGTTTTTAAAAAGACAGTAAGGAAACAAACAAAAAAGCATTACCCAGAAGCAAAAGACAGACAAGAACCAGAAAGACAGCAATACAAAATCAGGTAGATGGTTCCAAATCCAAAAAGACAACTCAGAAATGTGAATTATTTTCATCATATTTGGTCCTGGCCTCTCTTCCAGAAAGGATTTACCCAAAGGTTTCAGGGACCCTTCTGGCTACAATTAACCCTGAAGCCACCCACAGGCAGTAAGTTTTATAAAATAGGGCAGAGATCAAACATCCATGCTAGAGAATCAGAGCTCATTTATCTCATGCTTAAAAATATCCTTTTTTTCTCCCTCTGACCTCCTCAAATCCAGGTCTCACTCCTTCCTACCTTAACTGATTTCGTGATTCAGTCTGCCTAGGGCAATGGTGCCTGCTTGCCTTTGAGTCCTGCACTGGCCTCTAACATTTGATGTTCCCTACTTTCTTCCTTCCCATTCTTTCTTTTTATGTGATAAAACAGGATTTCCATAACGACAGTTACTCCTCTGAGGTGTATAATAAGTATTCTTATTGACTAAACATGTTCATTCATGTGTTAGGAAATACTTGCGGCTCTCTTCAACTTGATGTGCTTTATTTTTTCTCCTCCACAAAGAAGGGAATATAATTGTGTGTACCCAGTATAAGCATTATGGAAGGCCTTCCATCATAATTATTATCCTCACAGGATGCTGAAACCCGGCACCGCCATCTTTCTAAAGTCTCATTTCTCACCCTCATTTATCTATCATTCAAGCCAGAAAAGAGAAGACCTGCAGGAACTGAAAAGAAGCTACTAGGTAGGAAGGATGGATATCTAGTTTTTTGTAATAAGAAAGCACCTTTACCACAGAGACAGGATTTTGTCAGTTTGGTTGATCTTTTTTTTTTTTTTTTTTTTTTTGCCACAAGCTCAGAGGTTTAACATAGTGTCTGTTAATATAAGTAGCAATCCCAGCATGCCCCGCCAGGCAGAACTGGTAATTAAGAACACCTGGCTCAGGTGGAAGGCAGATCTACATGCAGATGAAAGCAGCTGATTCCAGCAGGCGGCCCCTGATGCTGGTAACATGAAGTTGGGCATAGTTGCTGTTCTTAAATTTGTGCCTATAATATGGCCAATCTTCCTTCCTACTTCATGTTGCCCTGCACTCCAAACGTTATGTTCCCCTGAATTCTTGGTTTTGACCCTGTAAGACCCGTACAAGAGGAGAAGGATCCTCACCTGGCAAAATTCACTGCTGCAGGTCTGACAACTGAGACACAAAATATTTTATTTCTTTCTGCTCTGGCTCAGAGATCCCTACAGGATTTTGGCATAAGAGCCCATCTCCTGAAACTGCCAGCGTTTATTTTGCTTGTCCCGATTGCAGTGAACCCACCTCTGTTTCACTTCCCTGTTAGACTCAAGACCCTGCGCTGTTCATTCCTGTGATGCTGAACTGGAGTAATTCACCTGTTTTACCACAAGCTACTGGTACAAAAATTAAGTATTATCTTGCAGCAGTACCTGCAATATCATACAAACTATTTGAGGATGCATAATTAAATTAATGGGCAAACCCAGAAAAGGTGTTAATCACACAAAACAACCTGAAAAAAGAAAGTGTAGCCAATATAAATGACTTAGACATGTATTTTCTTGGCAGAGATACTGCTACTTAGCAATATTACTAAAAAACAAAAAAACAAACAAACAAAAAACCCTCAAAAGCAAACAAACTGCAAAACATGCACACACACACACACACACACACACACAAACACCAGAAATCTAAGAAAACATGAAGGAAAGGAGATAAATTTCTTAACATTTAAATCTTATTAAATTCTAAGAAGAGAGAAGAATAAAAAATGACCTTTGACTAGCCTCTTTGTCTGGCTGAGAAGTTCTAAAATGCAAAAATAACTTCTGCATCTCCTTCTAAATGCTTTCATATTGAGAAGGAGGTATCTCTGGGTGGAGAAAGAGTGTAAAGTCTCAGGTCTCTTATAGGGAAACTTTCCCCATCTTGAGAGCTTAACCCTAGGAGCAGGATGTTATAACCTGTGCCTCACAAAACATAAGCACCAAATGTAGTGCAAACTGAGTTTGGCCAGACTCACATCCCTTCCCATTCAAGGATTTAGTGTAAAATGGAGTCTAAATTATATCTTTAGCAATTGCAGGAAATAGAAGGAAGAAAGGCTTTTTGACCTGATCCTTTGAGTGAGATAGAAACAAATCTCTTCTTTCAAACTGCATTAACTTGTGTCAAGTACCCAGAATCCGTCTAATATATTGCTTCTTTCTAGTGACCAGAAAGAGTTAAGATCCCTGTAATAGCAAGCAGGGCTGCTCCTTCTGGGCAGCAGGATGTGCGGTCAGTTATTACGAAAAATATGAAGTGCAGTTAATAGAGAAATGGAGTGATTAGCCAACAAACCCCAGTATTGAATCCTACCTCATGGGATGTACTTATTAAAACAGTAGTGGACACACACATAGCTGCTCAAAGTGACCTAGAAATGACGCACGTGTGAAAATAATTATTGAATAAAAGTGAGGTTGTGAAAAGCACCATAACAAAATCTATGAGTACATTTCCACTAGGGTACAATCATAATTTATATACCCTCACTTCTTTGATCTAGATTGCTCCTGCTGTAGGAGGGATAAAGAAATAGATTTTGACAGTCGGCTCTGTGGATATAACCTATACAGTGTTGCTTCCCCTTTGATGATGTTCCTCCTTCTTATATTGCTAAAATGATTAATTGTGATGACATCCAATTATACTTTGATTATATCAAGTCTTTTCCACAAACTCATCTTTTTTAATATAAAATACAAAAGATAAACTAAGCCCTCAAAAATAATCTATAAAAGATTGATAAAGTATTGTATAATGTCATATTTCATCCCAATTGACCTAAGTAAACTTTGTGTAGTATGTAAATCTAACTAAAAAGAGTAATCATTAGTGTACTAAGCTGAGTTAGGCTTTTCTGCTTTCATCTTTTTCTCAAGGTTGGAAATGCACATTGTGCTTAAATGTATTTTTATTAACAACACTCACCATTTAATATCATTGTTCATTATAAAATATGTATATGCACTAATAAGAATGTTTACTGAGATATTTTATTCCAAAGATTTCATAGAGGGTTTAATATACTGCATTAATGGTTATTAATGCACCATTTTTGGCAGATAAGACTAATGGGATGATATGAACCCTACTACCTGTTTTCTGGCATAGAGTAGATATTCAAAAATCTGTTCTTTTCCTTTTTTTTTTTTCAGGTTCACACCTGCAGCATATGGAAATTCCCAAGCTAAGGGTTGAATAGGAGCCATAGACTCCAACCTATATATGCCACAGCCACAGCAACACCAGATCTGAGCCACAACCGTGACCTTCATTGCAGCTTGCTGCAACGTCAGATTATTTAACCCACTGAACCCTCATCCTCCCAGATACTCAGTGGGTTCTTATCCTGCTGAACCACAACGGGAAATCCTCAATAACGTATTTTTTATATCAGAATATTTACTAGTACAAATTAATCTTTTTTATTACCTCAAAGTATATAATATAATTTCCTTATGTTAGTCAATTTTATACATATCTTCACTATTCTAAAACTTTGGGTGATCCTTGAAGCAAGTGCCACTTGTATTATTCAAAAGAATCTTTCAAAGCTTCAGAAAGACAATCATGCACAGGTTAAGTTTTTAATAAATGATACTTGAGTCAAGTAAAGTACTCGAATGAATTTCAAATGCCTAGAGTTTCAGCATCTCTAGGCCATTATATACCAAGAAGAAAACTACTGGCCCGATATTAACTAATTGATCAGTTAGATGATATTTAAAGAGCCTCAAGATTAATGTAAGTAAAATGATGTGCAAAATTCTTAACTATAATCCCAAGTATGTTTTTATTGGTGGCTAACACTTTCAAGCAAAATTGCAAATTTCTTTTTCCTTTGAAGTTGTATTTCTTAAAAATGTCATTTCTGATATCTTTGACAATGTAGATTAGTTAATTTTTGGAAGTATTTTAATTACTTACATTGCCCTAAACATGGAATTCTGTAACAGTGTCTGATTTGAAGAACTAAAGGAATTATTATTATTATTACCACTACCCTTGTTACTTTGCTGAACTTGAACAATGTGATACTATGTATTTCTATCCAAGTAGTTATTAATAAGTAATTCTAAAATTAAAGACTTTTGTTGCCAAGGTGGGGGAAGGGAGTGGGATGGACTGGGAGTATGCGTTCAGTAGATGCAAACTCTTACATTTAGAATGGATAAGTATTGAGGTCCTACTGTACAGCATAGGGAACTATATCCAGGCTTTTGGGATAGAACATGATGGAAGATAGAATGAGAAAAAGAATGTATATATGTGTGTGTATATATATATGTATATATATATATATGTACACACACACACATGGCTGAGTCATTATACTGTATAGCAGAAATTGACACAGTACTATAAATTAACTATACTTTAATAAAAATAAAATAAAGACAGTTATATGAAAAAATAAAACTAAATTAAAGAATATAAGGGAGCTTCAGCATGGGGTCTACACAGGTCCTTGGTTTTTATTTCTTTGTAAGATGACATAAAAATGTTAATTACTGTGTATGTCAACCTATAGACCAACTTATTCCATTTACTATGTCTTTAGCAAGTTTTTGAACCATTTTATTTTCTTAATTGAGCCTCGGAATACTTGATATGTTCAGTGCTGGCCCTGCAAATTGTCACGATGTTGTATGGTAGTGTTAGTGTGATATTCTGTGCAGCACTATTATGAGTTCTTCAGTAAATGCTGTGGCTATTTCAGCAGTTTTTATATATTACACAGATATGCACATTTCTATGTGGCTGTACATATTTATAAGTTTTTAAAAATCATTTTGTCTACTTGTACAGTTCAAGTTTATTGGGAAACATGTATTTATGAATATTTTAAATCATGTTATATATTATATGGATACTCATTTATTTACTCACTCCCAAACTCTTAGAAATATTTTTGCCACCAGTGATTGTACATTTAATTCACATAAACTCTTCAAAGTTTCCCTTTGTCAATCCTTTTGGAAATAATAATAATAAGCATTGCCAGATGATAATAGATTTTATTTTTAGAAATAATTTGTTAATCTTCTAAAAAAAGCACAGGGGATAGTAATAATTTAATTTCTATCTAGAAATCAGTCAAAGTTGCTGGAAGGTAGAACTTTTTAAGTGGTATGTTATGCCTACTCTTTTAACCATAAGCAGAAAGCTGAGCTTCATCCATTCACACGAATATTTACTGTGTTCCTACTTTGCTGCATGTAACTGTGATGGAAAAAAAAATGGGAATACAAAATGAAAAAGGTATTCACCATTCTTCAGCTGTTTACATTTAAATATCATTAAAATTGCCTATTAATGTGATTTATATCATTATAACACTGTAGCACATGTTATAACATCTATAAACATTCTATTATTTAAAGATTTTTCATTATGGCTTGGCAAAACCTAGAAGAACATGTCACTCCAGTTATCATTTTATTTTTTTCTCATCTTCATAGCCAAACTTATAAATAAGTTCTCATTACTCATTATTTTTATTGCCTCAATTCCCATTTATACGTCAACATACTATTATGCGAATTCCACTTAGCACTTCATCAAGACAACTATAGTAGTAGTTTCCAAGGACTTCTGAGATACTAAACCCAACAGATATTGTGATCTATGTCATTTTCTTTCTCTTTTTTTTTTTTTTTTTTTGTCTTTTTGCCTTTATGTAGAGCCACACGCATGGCATATGGAGGTTCCCAGGCTAGGGGTCTAACAGGAGCTGTAGCCGCTGGCCTTCGCCACAGCCACAGCAAAGCAGGATCCGAGCCGCATCTGCAACCTACACCACAGCTCACGGCAACGCCAGATCCTTAACCCACTGAGCAAGGCCAGGGATCGAACCCGCAACCTCATGGTTCTTAGTCGGATTCATTAACCACTGAGCCACGACAGGAACTCCCTCATGTCATTTTCAGCTTATCAGCAGCCTTTGATACAACTTCTCCCTTCCTGAAACTTCAATTTCCCTTGCATCCATAAGATGACTCTACCCTGGTTTTCCTTCTATTTCTTTGGATGCCAATATTGATTCATTTGTATTTTTATTCTTTGCTACTAGCAGCTAAAAGAGCTGGGTTTCTCAAGGCTTGAAGATAGGTCATTTTAGTTTTTCATCCACCTCATTGTCTCCTCCATTTCTAAGACGTGAAGGCAAATAAAACAATTGATTTGAACCAAGTACCCAAAGAAAGAACCAAGTTTCACTCCTACCATCCCCACTATTTAAACTGGTCATCTTTTGTGTAATTCCCATTTTATTTAATGGCACCATCATCCATCCAGTTCATTCAGAAATCTGTGGCCTTTTTTTTCACTCAGCTCTTTCACATCCTCATCTCCAATTCTTCCCCAAATACCAAATATCTCTAAATTGACCACTTTTCTGCCATCTCTTTTTTATTGGCTTTGTCTTTTTAGGGCCTCACCCATGGCATATGGAGGTTGCCAAGCTAGGGGTCAGATTGGAGGTACAGCTGCTGGCCTATGCAACAACCACAGCAACGACGTGTCTGCAACCTACACCACAGCCCATGGCAATGCTAGATCATTAACCCACTGAGCGAGGCCAGGATCGAACCTGCATACTCATAGATACTAGTCGGCTTCATTATCCACTGAGACACGATGGGATCTCCACATTACCATCTTAATAACCACTATTGTCATCTCTCATCTAGATTACTATAATACTCTATCTTGTGATCTCCCCATATTAGCCTGCCCAGCCCTCTCCCAATTTTAGACAAAGTAATCTTTCAAAAAGTATTCCGAAAAGCTGTCAATTCCATGTCCTCACACTGTCCTTCATTCTCCACAGGGAACTGAAACTCTCTAGTTATTTTCTGCTGCTCTTTGGATAAAGACCAAAGTCTTTAAACAAACTCTCAAAACCCTGTCTGGCATGTCCTCTATTTCTGTCTTCAATGTCATCTCAGAACACACTTGCCTTCGCTGTCCTCAACCTCACTGATCATCATCTGTCAGTTCCCTGAACAGGTCATGTTTCTTCGCACTTCAGGGCTTTTGTACATAATGACTAAACATGTTGTGAGTGCTATTCATTATTTTCTTTTATTGGTAAAATTTTAACTGTCCTTAGATGGCTCTTCTTTATGCACATTCTCTAGTAAGTTTCTTTGCTAAACATTCTCAAAGGTTGTATTTCTTTTAAGGTTGGTTCCTTTTCCTCAGTTCATTGCTTCAGATTAGTTGATTATGTTCGGATCCTGGCTCTGTCCTCGATTTGCTCTATGAGCATGAACAAGTTACTTAACTTCTTTTTCCCCATTTCCTCAGTTCTAAAATAAAGACAATGACAATAATACAATCTGTGTTACCCTGTTTGGGAGAATAAAGAAGTTAATATATTTAAAATATCTGACACACAATAATTTTAATAAATTTACATCATTATATGCATCACAATATTTCTTTATTGTGATTATTTGATCAACACCTTTCTCTGTAAATAAATATGTAAGCTCTATGGGAAAAGAATCACAATATATTACCTAAAAAGGACTATGAGTTTTGACACATAAAAGTAACTCAAAATACATTTGTTGAATAAATTAAAGGAAATACTAATGAAATTAATAAAAGGAATATAGAAAAAATGGAAAAAACTAAATAAAAATGGAAAAAATGAAATAAACGTTATTATTATATATTATGTTATTATATTATTATACCTTAATAGTATACCTTAAAATACATACATATACATATAATACTAAAATATCATATACTGCTATTTTAAGGTATACTATTAAGGTATTATAGTATACCTTAAAATACATACATATACTACTTTTAATATATACACATGTATCTTTATATGTGTATGCATGATATACACATATATATCTATATATGTGTATGCATGTCACATATACATACATGTGCATAAACATATATATAATGTGTGTATGCAGTATAGATACTACATACTATATATGTACTATACACTGTATAAGAACATATGTAATGTACATATACACACATGTACTAAGAAATTTCATCAAATCTATGAGGAAAAGCTTAAAAATATTTTCACAAAATTCAGAAACAACACAAGGCCACCCACTATAAATTTGATCACCTAACATGTTTCTGAAATTTCTTAATGTGATTTTCAAAGGAAATTGAAAATAAAACAGAGAGAATACGAATAATTGTTTGCTGGTGAAAATAACGATGAAATTCACCTTGAAACAGTTACATTACACAGAAGTGACCTTAACTCCAAGGTACAATTTTTTTCATACATTAATATTTCCAAAGTTGGAGACATTCCAAATTATTTCAAAACTGGATTGTTTCTTAAAATTTATGAGCAATTTTGATGCAATAGGCTATCTTTCTTTTTTCATTTTTAAATGTTTCTCATGAAAAATAGTTATCAAAGCAATAGTATACCTTAAAATACATCTTAAATATATAATATTTTGTAATATCTTAGTAAGATAACTAATTACAAAACAAATTGATTTCAATAATATTCATCTACATCAAAAATAATGAATTAATAAATATAGCGAAACAAAAATCCAATTTCCAATATTTCACTTATATAAAAACATATTAGAATACAATTAATAAAAATGTATAGTGTATGACAAGTATAATGGAAACCACAAATCTTTACACAGGAACAAAAAAGATTTTAGTAAATGAGGAGATATCTTACCAAAAACCTGACAAAACCAAAAAGAATAGATTTTTAAAAACTGAGGTGTCTCAAGTAAATCAATTTACAATATGATTTCAGGAATGAAAGAAACAGAAATCTTTCAAATTCATATCTCATTGTATATTCTTAAATATAATCATCCCCTAGAATTATACCTTATACTTAGTTTCTCAATTTTTTTTCCAGCATTTCTCAAATAAAGAATAGGTACTTACAATTTGAAATAGCCTAATTATACAGAGATAATTAAGAAATAATGAGGAGAGAATGCACTGAGTTAATTCCTAATAGGATATGATGTTTGCGTGCAAATGCAAATTCCTGGAGCCCATCCCAACATCTCACGCATCTTAAGATGTATCCTAAAAATTTTTAATTATCTTACTTCTGGTGGCCAGCTTTCTGGGAAGCTAACAAAAAGTTCAAGAAATTAGCCTCCATGGGCATGTAGACTTGTGTTTCCTCCTTGTTAAGTTAATGTAAATGCATCATGTGGGCCTAAAGGGATTTCTAGCAGGATCTAAACATACCATTATTATATGAAGTTATAGATGTTCATGTAAAATGTACTGATTAAAAATCATTTGATACTGATGAGATTTTTTTTTTTAAATTGGCTATCTTCATGAAAAAGAAATTTAGATACTCTGAAGTTGCTCTACTCAATTCCCATTAGCAGGATGTGAAAATCTTAAATATTAAAAATACAAGCCATTTCAAAAAAGAGTATAGCATTTTAGAAATTTCAGGATACTGTTGGTTCTGGCTGATTTGCCATTTAAAATACGCACAGTACCATTAATACACCATAGAGTCTGACGTGATGCCTAAGAAACATATGTAATCATTTATGCAGGATTTTTGAGGGAACTGGCAATTGGATCTTCGTCCTTCTCCTTGTTTCTACCTCTACTTCTTTTTAAAATTGTAAAATAAAGTGCAGTGATAGACACAGAAATATAAAAAATTAAATACATGAATTATTATATAAAAATTAAATATATGAATTATTATTATACCTTTCGTCTGCTGCCTAAAACTTTCCTAATCAATCCAGAAACCCCTTGTAAGTGCTTTGTTCCAATCACGACTTGCTTTAATGCCCCTCTCCCTAATTAACTACCATGTTAACATTTAGACTAGTGAATTATTAGAATCCCCTAGTGGCACAGCTGGTTAAGTATGCAGCATTGTCATTACATTGGCCCAGGGTTGCTGCTGTGGTGCAGGCTAGATCCCTGGCCTATGAACTTCCACATTCAGCAAGTCCAGTGCAAAAAACAAAAAGACGGTTACATTATTTTATAGCTTTATTTCACAAAATTTCTTCCTTCGACACAAAGCTTTGTCTTGCTCACTTAAAAAAAAAATACATGTATATTTTAGGTATGACTCAACTTGCAAGTTCCTTCTCCCTCATTTTCTTGTGCATACAGCAGCAAGCTAACCATGTATCTATTTATCCATTGATTGACCCAGGCCAATAGAAACTTCAGATTTTGCTGATTATTGACTCTTTTTACTCTTAATCTGTTCCTCTGCCCTCATCATTTCTAGCAAATTGGCTATTGAAATCAGAGGTTTGATAAAACTCAAGTTCTTACAGTAAGTTTCTAGGTGTCATTGTGTGTGTGTTGTTTTTTTTTTTTTCAAGAAAAAAAGTATAGTTTCCATTGTGGCTTAACAGTCATGGATCTGACTAGTATCCAGGAGGATGTGGGTTTGATCCCTGGCCTCACTCAGTGGGTTGGGGATCCCATGCCTCTGTGGCTGTGATGTAAGCTGGCAGCTACAGCTCCAATTTGATTTGACTCCTAGCCTGGGAATTTCCATATGCCCCAGTGTGGCCCTAAAAAGTGCCACATATATATAAAATGGTTACTTGTCTCTCTTTTTGTAATGATTATAACTGGTGATAGTTAATACGTAGATACATTATTTTATTTTATTGGGTACTGCCAAAAGGTGATATTTTAATTCTGTAGTTTCTTTTTCATGTATTAGCTCAATTTTTTTATGAGCAGGTACTTTCCTTGATTCTTTCCTGCCCTTAGCAGTTTTCAAAGTAATGGTCTGGTTTTCCTATCATCCTCTCATTTTGACCAATTTTTAGGAACCCACAAATTTAAATATATTGGATAGGTCTCCATACATTATAGTTGTTATCATTATTAAAGTTCAAATTTTTCTGTCACTCACCAGTGGAGCCTCAAGTTCTCCTGTGTCCTTTTGACATTTGAAAGCCTCCTTACTATCTAGAATCACAAACTTGTCCAGGCTTACTTTGCACATTTTCTTCCTCCAAACTAGAACCAACATTTTCTACAAGAGGCCACACAGTTAATTTTCATGCAAAGTGGTATTTCGAGATCATAATCTGGGCACTAGAAGTGTTCACTGTTTCTGGGCTGGTCATCGCTTTTAGAGTTTACAGTGAGCAGAGTGAAGACTGATATATATCCAAGATGAAATACCTCATGAGCTCATGCTGACACTTTCATCTCAAATAGAGTTTTTACTTAATCTTGTCTTTGATTTACATTCATAAGTTGCATTTTTGTTGGTTGGTTGGTTTTTATGCTCAAAGGAACTTCTTTTTTTCTTTAAGTTTACTGACTTTATCAAAGTGTGTCTTGGTTTTTTTTATGGATCAACATATTCAGGTTTGGATTAACATTTTCAGTGTTATTGTACATTCTATCAATTTTTAGAAGGTGTTTTGGTTTTTTTTTTCTTTTTTCATGAAGGTTTATTATGAGTATAGTTTTTATAATTTCTTTTACTCCTTGGATTTCCTTTTGTTTTTCAGGATCTTCTTTTATCAGTATTCCGTATCTTTGCCTGTCTTTTAATATTTGACACTTACTTTCAAACCTGTGAAATTCTTTTTTCATTTCCTTTCTTTTCAATTGTTCTTATTTTAAAAATTTACCTGATTCACCTCATAAGGCGTAATCTGTGGTGTTTATTCCAGTTTTCTTTTCTAATGGAGTCATCATTTCCAAAATAATTTTCTTTAATTTCTAGTTCTTTCATGAATTGTCACCTTGTTTCTGGTTTTTATAATTGTGATGAATATAACCTTCACATACTCCTGTCTTATATGCATGTTTGAACGGTGTCTCCCTAAAAATATTCTGAAATTCTCACCCAGAAACATATGATTACGCCTCTAACAGGGAATAATATCTTTGCAGGTATAATCAAATTAAGTTCACACTGGATTGGAGTGGGCCCTAATCCAATGATTGGTGTCATGAGAAAACACAAATTTGGACATAGAAGAACAAAAAGGGAAATGCATATAAAGACACAGAGATATAGAGAAACACAGGGTAAAGACCATGCGAAAATTGTGACAAGAGATTGTAGTAATAGGTTTACATGCTAATCATAGCCAGCAACCACAAGAACCTAGAAGAGGCAGGAAGAATTCTTCCCTAAATCCTTCAGAGGGATCAGGACCTGCTGATAACTTGACTTTGGACTTCTGTTCTTCAAAACTGTGAGAATAAATTTGTGTTTTGTTAAGTCACTTGTTTGTGGTACTGAGTTATGGCAGCACTGCTAGGTTACAGTTTAGATTTATTTTGTGAATATATGTTTTGGGGGTACTTTAACTATTACTGTGATTTTTTGTGAATATATGTTTTGGGGGTACTTTAACTATTACTGTGATTTTTTGTGTGTAATTTTTATTCATTTTTCTTGAGCTTTTGGAATGAGTTGATATTCAGGAACATTTTTTTTTTTTCAATTTTGCAAACACCCTCCTTTGTTTTTTACATTTACTGGGGAATAGTTGACTTACAATGTTGTATTAGTTTCATGTGTACAGAAAGTAAATCAGTTATATATATATATATATGTATATATATATATATATACACACACACACACACACGCACACATATACATATACATAAGCACACATTATATTTTCTCTCCTCTGTTGTTTTTGAGCAGTGTTCAAATATATAGTGGACTTTTCCTCTGTTTTGCTCTGTTTTCCTCTCCCATTTTGGTCTGAACTTCCCTTTTTCTTTTCTTTTTTGCTTTTTAGGGCCACTGCACCTGCGACATATGGATGTTCCCAGTCTAGGGATTGAATCTGAGCTGCAGCTCCCTGCCTACACCACAGCACAGCAATCACGATTTGAGTCACTTCTGTGACCTACCTACACCACAGCTTACAGCAAAGAGAACACTGGATCCTTAACCTACTAAGCAAGGTCAAGGATCAAACCCGCATCATAATGGATACTAGTTGGGTTCAAAACCTGCTGAGCCACAATGGGAACTCCCTAATGTTTTTCTTTGCTTTTGTTTTTATTTTCCTTTTCTTCATCTTTATTGCCCCTATATTCTTCAATTTTGATACCACTCTCAGAGTCTCTTCTCAGTATGGGCCGTGACATAAATGTTAGCCCTGATTGGTTTTTTCTTTTTGAAAGTGCATAGGTAAAACTGCTCTAGCACCTTTAGACTTTTTACTCCTTGCCTTTTGTTGTACTTGTTACATACAAAACTCTTCCCTTATAAGTCTGCTGTGATCTCCAATAAAGACATATTAGCTGTCTTCAAATTCCCCTATTGTCAGGACAGTCACTTGCCACCTGGTGGTAACTGTTTTTCTTTTTCCACCTTATTGACACCATCAATATGTAGATCAGGTAGCTACTGGCAATTTTTCCACACTCTTGTATTTCAGAATCCATTGGGATACCTTATCATCTAGATTTGTTGCAAGTCTTGCCTATGGTTGCTGGCTTTACTATCTATTTACCTTTAAGAAGGGGTCCAGGGAGATTGAGAAGCCATGCTACCACCATTATTTTCCCAGAATGTGCACCTAGTAACTTTATCAATAGTCATTAACTAAATTTTATTGAGCACTTGTTAGACACCGGGCTAAGCACTTTACTCACATTTTGTTATTTAGCACTCATAGCAGCTATATTTTCACTTGCTACATTTTAATGATAATTATGCAAATATAGAAATAACTAAAATGAATTCCTAAGTGCTACTGGAGTATCAAAAGCTTAATTCCAACAGTAAAAAAAAAAAAAAATGTGATTTCATAGCTTGCATTCTTAGCAAACATAAAATACTTTCCAAAAAAAGAGAATAACATGAAAAACCTTTGAATCTAAAATGATGAAAAAGTCAAGACAACTTGTCACAATAACATACCAGTGAAAATGCATAGTACTGCCAACAAATCTCCTGTGGGACCAGATCTTACTGGCATGAAAATCATTAAGACATTGAGCATAGGAAGAGTGTAAATGAAGAAGTGCTACTGAATACCAAGTAAGCTCACTTTCTACCTTTGCCAGAGATAGACCTGGTTCCTGCCCTGCCAGAACTTGTAACAGAAATAGAGAACCAAAACTTAAGCAAATGAAACAATCAAATATACGGCAAGGGTGAATTTCAACAGCCAACCTTTCAAAAACAGTTGCACTGACTGTGAGAGTCACTATGTCCTATGCTATATAAGGATGGATAATTCATCTGGCATATTTCCTTCCCTCAGAGATGTTTCAATTTACTAGGAAAGATAAGATGTGTTCATGAATAATTTAAGATAGTAAATAATAACAACTATTTATGGCAATGGATAATAAAGGCTTTAGGAGTCTAGAAGAAAGACAGAGCACCTGTGACTAGGGTAGTAATGGGCATGTAAATCGGAGCTCAGAGGTTAAGTGAGACCTTAAAAGAAAATGAGAACCAGAGGAGAGTCATAAAAAGAGCAAGGTGGCAACTGTGAGATGACAACAGCCAGGAAGTGTTTTGGAGGCAAAAAAGAGACTGCAGGTCTTGCTAAGTACTTTAACTGTTTATCCTGATTTCACAGAATGAGAAACAAAACTTTTTTAAGTAGATGGAGGAAAAGATGATGTCCTTACTTACATGTGGGAGTGGAGGAGCCTGGAAAAAAAAGAGGAGAAACAAATAGACAAAAAGTTTACTAGAAGACCTTCGACCATGGCTTCCAGGGAGCTGAGGTGGTGGATAGTCATAGGGTGCTTGTACACACTGCGGGTCCACCCAAGGCTGGAGAGATTGCACCCATTTACATATTCATAGGACTTGTGAGAAGAGATGAATTGAACTCCAAGACACTCACGGTGACCTAAGTTCCCCCTTAAGCTTTCCCATGGTACAAGGTTTTCAGAGTGTCCTTCAGAAAACTGTTCTTTACTGATCATCAGCCACCAATCTTATTTGAGGCCCAGTTGCCCTAGGGGTTATTCTTGTAGGTATGTTAATCAGGGCTGATATCAGGTAAGATGTCTTCATAGTTATAAATCTCAAGCTGCCTTGGTGACAGAGACATAAATCTCCATTTGAATGCTAATAAACACATTCTTGCTGTCATAAACCTCAGAAAAGTTATAAAAAGAAGGATCCAGAATAATAAAAGGGAAAACTGTATCAGATCTAGGAAGGTAACTCTAGACCAAATTTTAATATCATTTTGTATAGGAAAACATTCTACAAAGTAGAAGCTTCTTGATGCTGCCTTCAAATGAAACAAAAAATGGGAAAAGAATGACCATCATTCTGTTATTTTAACTGGAATCTTAAGGTATTTTGACTATAGATGCCAAGCACAGAAAATAAGTCCTCACCTACTGTTATCTAAGGAATTGTTCAGTCTTTCCAAAGTTGAAAAGCATTATTTTTTAAAAGGACATTTTAGAGTTTCTATCCTCATAAAATGCAGCTGTAGCATTTTAAAGATATACATTTATACACGTTTGCACATTTATTTTGTGTACTTGCTGGAATGCATAAATGGGTATGCATTTTATATAGTCTTTAATATATTTAAAGCAAATCTAGGAAATACTCAGAAACTTGAAATTAGTTTTGTATTCAATAACTGGCCAAAAAATAAAATGTCAATCATGTTTTCTAGCTGTATGCTATAATTCCAATCAAAAGAAATTGCTGTTTCACAATTTGATTTTAGGAGAGTGCTAGATCAATGTTATTGACTTAAGAGATTCATTCATTATTTATTTTTAAACTTTGTTTATTACTCAAGTTTCATATAGAGACTAATTATTTAGATGGGAAACTGCAACTGTCTAAATTAATATTAGGAAAATCGAGCATTTACCCTGAGGCAGCAAAATTGGACTTTGTCAGGAAGACTATTTGATGAAGTTGTATGCTACAGGATGCTTAATATTGGCCATTAAAGGAGAGGAATCTACAACCATTATTTCCCACCAGAGATTAATTTAATGCAAAAAATAAAGTCTGTATTATTTTTGAAGTTCCACATTTTCCATTTGCAGAAAATATATTCCTCAATGGCAGCTGTTAGAGGGGCTTGGCTTATGACACCAATCAGCTGAAGGATTTTAATTGGGTAATCCTGAAGAAATAGCACTTTTTACTGTGGCATCTTCTTTGACTGAAGTAGAAGATTCTAAGACTACAGCCAGCAGCAACTCAAAAAAGAGGCAACTTTGAAACAGCGCTAGATACACAAAGACTGTGGACAAAAAAGAGGTCATATTAAGAACAAGGTCTCTTTTCATTCATGAAAGCAACTCTCAGTACTGCTAAAGCAAAATCTACTGAGGGTTGATACCCATTCCTTTTGAAAATTAGCTTGGAGGGCTGCTGGGTCACATAAGGATAATCGCTCAAAAATTTTGACAGCAGCTCTCATTATATAAGCTTTTCCTATTATTATGCTGACATTTACACATTCATTTGATGACTCCAAAAAAAAAAAACTTCCAGATAATTTTTTTAACTTCCTATTGAAAGCATGGGAAGAGATGGGAGTCCCAGGGCGAAGCAGTAATGTGGTAATTACTGTGGTAAGAGAGAGTTAATAAAATGAAATACCTTTGAACCCATTTTTCCATCTCTGAAAAAAACATACATCTGGGGTGTATTATAGACACCATATATTGTATTAGGTATTAGGAACAGTACCTAATTAGGTATTAGGATCATTGCTCCCAGAACTTCTTAACAAGCAAGTATACACTAAATGCTAAGTATAGAACAATATATAACATGTTCTCAAGTTCAACTATGAGCTCTCAGAGGGCAGGAACTTAAATTTATTCATCTCCGTATCCCCAACACTAAGTATATTTAGGTCTTGACAAATGGAAGGCATAAACACATTGTGAGGGCATAAATTAATATTTTGCCACTTACTGAAATTTTTCTAGAGCATTTCAGTAAGACCTACTTAACATTGTCGCAATATTGCCATCCAATGTTTATCTTTTCTAAGCAGATGTTTTCCCACTTGTAACGTATCTGTTTTGCAACTCTTCTTATTTCTCTAAATCTTGGTAAGCAATCTAAATTTCATGTACTTGAGTTAGAAACCTAGAGTGGTTATTTCTTTTAAACAGATGCAACTGGCAGAAAGAAATCCTATTTTGGATATTTTTTGTCTGTGAAGCAAAAAGTAGACTGAACATGAAGTTTGCATGGCTATTTGGCCAAGTCATTTAATAACATACTGTAATCCTTTTTGAAAGAGATGATAGGAAGTCTATTTTTTTAATGTTAAAAAGAAGTGAATCATGGAAAGAACACATAAGGAGTCTTTTCTATATCTAGCAAACATAGGTACCATGTCTATTGTGGAGACTGGCAATCAATTCTCATCCTGAGATGGGTTCACTAGTGCAGATCTGAGAATCACTGAAATGTGAGAACCCAGAAAAGAACAAAAAGGAGGATGGGCAATTCTGTTTCATTCTATGTTCAACTTCCCTTCATAAGAGAAGGATAAATTCTTATCCCAGTACTCCTTGTTAGGATTATTAATTTTTATGACATGAGAAAGTGTCTGGGCTAGGGATCAAACCTGTGCCACAACTGTAACCACAGCCATAGCAGGGGCAAGGCTGGATCCTTACAGCACTTTATCAGGTGCCTGGAAATCAGAGTATCTCTCGCTATTCCCAATCTAACCACAACCAACCAACAGTAATAGAAAACAAAATGTCCTATTTTATTGAAGTAAGAGAAAAACCCTAACAACAAATTAAGGTTTGAACCCAGGGGATTGTGCAGCAGTTGTGTGTATGTGTATTTTTTACTGAATTTCCTTTTCCATTCTGTTGGAATGTGTCCTGCACAGTCCTGGGCACCTAAAAACACCAACTACTATTTGTTGAATTAACATGACAAGCTGCACAAGCCCATCATAACTATTGCTGCAAGCTGCAATTTGCCTTCTCAATATCAAGGAGGCATCTGGTTCCTACTCTGTTATGTTCCCCCCCAGGGCTTCAAAATGAAAGCTATAAGAGGAAAAATTGGGATCATTATATATGTGGCTAGAGCAAGAAGTATGCTGTGCAGGTTCTGAAACATATTTCTGCTATTTCATAAATGGCCTATATTTCAATAATAACCATCAAAACTTTGTTAGTTTCATTTCAGTTGGCTATAAATGAGTTTGTTTCCTACTAAATCACTCATATCCATATTTTCCACTATTTTAGTGGTAGTCATTATTATAATGATTATGGTCTTTCTCTACAACAATCATGTGAGATAAGTTCAAACCATTCCTGTAACTAATTAATACATTTTACATAAGACAAATGTTTCTTTTCAAACAAGCTTTCTTTTTGGAATATGCTGTTTTTTTTTGTTTACTTCCAAGATTAGTAAATCCATTATTCATGGGTTTATTATTACTACAGAATTGTCAGCACAAAGTTCCTATAAAATGTGCCCCCCTCGCCCTCAAACACATAGTTATGACAGTTTAATTTATTGATTATTTCATGAAAGATAATCTTGAAAGTAAAAGTTTAAAATGTTAGCAATAGAGCATATGCAATTGACTTAAAAGATAAAAACAAAGAGTGTAATTCAGTGTTGACTCTGAGGCTACATTCTTTGTTTGACTTTAAGCTTGTTTGTTTACCTAAATAATATTTACTTTTGGGATTGTGCATATTTGTGACTTGTAGTATACAGAAAATTAATTCTAATGGAAACTAAGTTTTATCCTTTAAAAGAAAGATTAACAGATGTTTCTTTGGTACCACTGCATACTAATACAGTGCTTGGAAGCACTACCAGATATTTCAATAACAACATAATGCAGATATCATAAATTGACCAAAATATTTCTGTGTATTTGCTTTTTTGTCAGCATATCCAAGTGACCGTTAAAAAAATTCTAAAAGAAAAAACTTTTAAAATAAACCCTCAAGCCCCTGAACAATAAGCAGAAACTATTTTGACATCTAATTTATCAAGCTGTGAGAGTCCCACTATTATAAACAAAAAGGAAAGAAAAAATAATGAACAATATGACTACGATCTAGGGGAAGTTCCTTTGAACAAAATATGAATTTAGATGTTTTAATCACTGTTGTTGTTGTGACAAATTATAAAGCTGACCTATAAATATTCAATTTTTTTTCATTAAACAATTGGAAAGCAGTAAATAGGAATAGCTGCAATATTTTCACTAAGTGTAGGGAAAGTTGGTTTTGACCATGTATTTATTTTGGTAAATCTTTAAAATGCACTAATATTTCTTCTCGTAGACCTCCAAAATTAATCTTCCAGACTGCTGAGACTGGATTGTCATAGGATTTAAAATGGAAGGGAATTCAGCTAATGATTTTGAAAGGATTATTTTTCTACAGCATATATTAATGTTTGCCATACCAAGTATTTCCTTGATGATGTTTTTCCCTCTTTGCTGCATAGTCTGTCTTTTGTTTAGATAATCTCAATTTTTTTTTAAATCTCAAGTTAAATGCTTTAAACTAACAATGGTAGACTATTTAAAGTTGGATCATGTCACTGCAGTGTGAGAATGGAGTTTCAACATTGGCTGTTTGTTTTTTAATTCTAGCCCTAGCTTTATTATCAGAATACTGTCCTTTATGAATTTTCTCATTTCTTCAAATACTAGTCAAAATGGAACACTGTTGTTCTTGATAAAGTGTCAATTGGATATTATCAGTCTTGGGAATTGACTTCTCACTTCTCAACAATTCAATTTTTTGTCTCCTTTAAGAAAAATACAAATGGACTAGTATTTCATGAAAATATTTTGTGGAGGTTCTTTACTAAATATATTATTAAAGCTCATGTAATACCCAAAGGTCTTCACCTGGTCATTTAGAATGCTTTGGTGAACCTGCTAATTTTCAGAATGTGATGGCCCATGACAGTTTCTTCCAACCCACTATGATCTATTTCCCAAGTGTTTTTGAAAAGACTATTTTTTTTAATCTTTCATTCTTTGGGATCAACCCAGCAAACACCTATGTTAGTAAAGTCTGAATACTATATAGCCTTATTTGTATAAAATAACACTCTTGGGTTATACAGATTTAATATTCATCTTTAATGTCTATCAGTGGAGAAAGGAAGAATGAATTGACCCTTCCGTTAGATATGGAAGTGCTTCAGGACTCTTCTGTTATGGCTGATTTGTGTACAGTTCTAGATCTAAAGCTCAATCTAATTAATGCATCTCTTTGAAGAAATTTACACATGACCCACCTGTGCTGTGCCCCAGGCAAATGTCAGGGACCTCTCCCAAGAGTTGTGGAACCCACTCTTCATCAAATTTATCAAATGGTAAAAAAGGAGACAATGAACCACCAAAAATAACTTCCCCACTCTGTAATTGGGTGTAGGTGGGCATGTCCTGCAAATGAGTCATAAGTACTTCCTATTTAAAAATACCTGTGCTGTGGATGTGGGCATCCTTGCCTATGGATCCATTAGCATCACTGATATGAACAAAGAAATTGTAAATGAAGAACTTGAACAAAGAAATTGTAAACTCTTTGATGGTGGGTGGTAGGAGGTGTGAGTTGGGAATACAATAAATCAGTACAATAGCCACTAGCCACTAGAAGTCAGATGCAAACATTCTTGAGTCTAATCTTTCAGAGAATTTCAGTTTTCTTAAGTTATTCTAAGGAACATTGGGCATTGTGGCTTGGCGTCTGGCACTACGTAACTTCAAATTTAATAAGAAAACAAGAGAGCATTTACAGTAAAATATTCATAAATTGTCAGCACATCTGTTGTCACTGCCCCCAGGGCCACATTCATTTAAGGCTCCAGTTTTCAGACATTTTTCTACTTTCAAATATGCATTGTACTTTGATCTGGCACACAACCAATCAAGCTGCCTTTTATAACCTCGCCACACCTGTTTCTGCAGGTGTAGTAACTGAAAGAGGGCATTTGTAGGATGCAGGGAAAGGGCTACCTGGGATTTATTTTGAGTCAGTTATTTTCTCACAGCAACCTAGCAGGAAGTTTTGAGACATTTCTCAGGAAGGGCATCAGGAATATTTTTCACTTTTTTATCAGTGTGGCTACACAAAATAAGAATGTCTCACGTAACATGCTTTTCAAATGAAATATCTATACTTAGTAGAATAGATATATTTAAAAATACTTTATTTTTATATTATCTTGACTTTGTTTTACTCTTTTTAGTTAACTTTGTCATACATGAATTTGCATTTTTTGTGTAAATAACTTTTCTATTACCATATTATTTTTTATATTATTCGTTCCATTTATTTATTATTTAATTTTTACTGAGAGTATGTAATCAACAGAAGCACTTATACAGAACACCCAGTTTGACCTGACCTTTTAATCACAGAATACTTCTTTCCTCCTGTAAAGCATATGTATTTATGGAGGCTTATTATACACTAAATATCTGTAGTCACTGCACTCCCTCTAGTATGTCTGTGCACTTGTGTTTTCACCAGTTGAGTTGTATGCTTTCTGGGAGTCAGATGCACTGTTGCACAACTTTTTTATCATTGGAATTTTCCATTGCAATTAGGTAAACATTAATTATTGCATAAACAAACTTGGAAAAAATGGGTAAAAAGTTTGGCATTTTTGCCCATAAAAAAACTTCTGCTTTGAAATAACCTGAAAATTCATTTAATCCTCCCAAATACTATTGAATTTAGATATGAACAAAGAAATTGTGAACTCTGTGGTGGTGGGTGGTAGGGGATATGTGTTGGGAACATATAAATCAATACAATAACCACTAGCTACATACAACTTTTCATATTAAAATCCAAATTAATTAGAATGTAATAAAATTAAAAATTCAGTTCTTCAGTTGCTCTATGTTCAATAGCCACATGCGGTTTGCGTTTACCAAATTGAACCAAGCAAATACAGAACATTTTCATCACCCCCTAAATTCTCTTGGACAGAGCTAAGAAGAAATTCTATGCTAGGATAAATTTGCACTTGTTTAATTTCTTCCTCCAATTAGAGAAATCAAAACTGAACATTGTAGATGAATAATATCTCTGTGTTTTAGGGAAGAAAATGACTCATAACTCTAATTAAAAAATTGTCAAAATGGGAGTTCCCGTTGTGACTCGGTGGTAATGAACCCAACTAGTATCCATGAGGACATGGGTTCCATCCCCAGCCTTGCTTAATGAGTTAGGTATTCAGTGTTGCTGTGAGCTATGGTGCAGGTTGCAGACATGGCTTGGATCCTGCATTGCTGTGGCTGTGGTGCAGGCTGGCAGCTGTAGCTCAGATTTGACCCTTAGTCTGGGAACTTCCATATACCTCAAATGCGGCCCTAAAAAGAGAAAAAAAAATGGCAAAACAAATGTGTACATATTTTGTTTAAAACTGCTAAATATACTTTTCCATTTTAACCCATGTTTCAATTAATTTACTATTTATTCTTCCTGCTACTATCATAGAAAAATCAGTTTTACTCTGATATATGCAATAGTGATTAAGCGTATCTGCTCCAGAGGGTTGTGACTGTACCGTTGCTCTCTCACCAAGGTCTAGTGAAACTTTGGGAAGTTTTGTTTATTTATCTAAAAATATAAGGATATTAATAAAACTTAGATTATAGGCTTCTGTTATAAGAACTAAATGAGTTGCTGGTAAAATGCTTCTGTTTGTGACTGGCACATAGGAAGAAATTAATAATTGTTCAAAGAGTAAATTATAGCATCCAAAACTTGTGCGACAAGTTGCAAAATGCCATCATGTACGCTCTTTCATTTAATTCTCAAGTGATTGACTTTCTTATTTTAGATACAAAAAAAAAAAAAAAAACCTCAGAGAGCTATGGTGAACTGCCAAGTTTGGTAGTTGGTAATTTGTTTCCCTGAGTTCAACGTTTATATCATTATACCCTTCCTATGTAATACTTTCCCTTATGAACTATTCCAAAAAGCACATATGCTGCTACATTATTTTCATTTGAAGAAAGTCTTCTGGTTTATTGCATATTTACAGATTTTATCAATAGCAGACATCATGGCCTAATGTCATGATTTGAAACACGGAATCCTGGTAGATCTATTTCACTTGATGTGTCTAGTCAATAGAGCAACTCAATTGTGTTTGAAAACAGAGAAAATAACAGTCATTTTCCTCCAACTGAGCATCCATCATGAGTTCATGTAAACCTATTTCATATCAGTAGAAAACAAAGAAAGTTTGAATCCATAATTTTAATATTCACTTGAGACAACAGATGTAGTGTAAGGCTTTCTATACCAAGTCATCCTGGCCCTTAATTCTTGAGAGGAGTCTCTGCTATAAACAGGACAAAGACAAGCTCTGCTAGTGGCTAAAATGTGAATGATGATACTCTATCTAATATTGAAAATATATGTAATCCCTGTTATTAATGCTGTGTATTATTTCTTTCCCTTCCAGAAAATTACTGATTACATAGAAGGGATAAAGCACTATGAAAACTACTGTAATAGAAAGAAGAACATGTTAAATACAGTAAGTGATGTATGGGAATGTAGGGAGTTTACAGAACATTGAGTTTATATTGTATGAGGGATACGGAACTCAGGTTCATGCAAGGAGTGGCTTTCGATATGTATATAAAGGATAAATAACGTAGGGGCTAGAGGAGATAAGGAAGAACAAGCTATTTCATTTGGGTAAGCGAAATTTTCTTTTGGTAGTTTAGCATCATGTCTAACATTTTCTGCACTTCTTCTGCACTTCAGATTCTGAGAAAATGGATCTTTCAGACCTCTTTGCCACCAGAGTTCTGCTTTAGATTCTATCCATGGGAGACCCTCACAAGCAATTAGCAGGCAGAAAGTACTTTTTAAACATTTTTCCCTCAGTAGCAGTGGCTGCAGTAAAGCCCATTTAGGGCTCTTAAAGCCACAAGGGCAGACAGATGCAGGTTCCTGTAGCTGTTAAGTGCAGGCTCCTGGCATGGCAGCACCTGAGGAAAGCAGGCTGGGGAGCAGCCCTGTGGCTTCCTACAGTGCATGAAGGGAGAACTGCCACTTTACCTTTTTGTTCCTTTCAAAATTTTGTAAAACCCCTGTTCCCTTTCTGATTGAAATACCTAAACAGATTTCTGTTTTGGTATTTAGAACCCTTAACAATAGAAAAACAAACAAGCATGTAGAAAAGTTGGGGCATGTGTACGGGAAGAAAATTTATTTTTCTTAGGAACTGGAGTAAAAGTGCAATTTAGAACTGTCTTACATGGAGATTGTAACGATCAACTGTCAAGTTCCCACTTCAGTATTTTTCTGTGCTGTATCGCTAACCCTTCCTTTTTAGAATAAGTGCCTTCCATAGTCACTTAATTATTTTCTCTAGGTCCAAAGTTAACTTTAAAAAAATCCACAGAAATATATTATTAAAAAAAAAAAAAAAACAACAGTAGAGGAGATAACAAAAAACGCTTATGATTTAGCTCAGTGAATTTATACCATAAACTGTGGCAGAGTAGGCCTGGCAAAGTGTCCTAAGATAATTAAGGGCCAGAGGTGTGAAGTAAATCTGTGCTGATTGTAAACAAAAAATTCTAACAATATAAAATAGAATGTCTTGATAATATCTACAACGGTTTGTGGCTTGGCTAAGGGAAACAGTCCGAAGAAGTAAAAGCATTCCACAGATCTTGTCTTCGTAGGACAGTCATTAACATTTAATATTTGAAAAATACAAGTTTAAATGAATGTGTCATGTATTTAGGGATATATAGAGATATTACTCCATTCAAATGAAAAGAATGGAAAATCAGTACCAAAATCACCCCACACTCAGCAAAAGATAGGAAGGACATTAAGACAATTGCAATAAGGTGTGGCAAATGGAAAACACAGAGTAGGTACCAGTTGGGATAAAGGTACAGACTAATTTTCATTAACATTTTGAGTGATTTAAAACCAAAACTTCTCAGATTAAATAAAAACACAACAAAACAAAATGAGAAATCCAAAACCAAAGTCAAAGCAAAAATGCACTAAATGCTATAAACATGATTAATATCAACAGAGATAGCAATATACAAAGCAATGTGATCCTTGCAAATCTTCATGCACCTACATTTTTTTTAAATTACCAAAAATTTCAAGAAATGACAACTGCTGGGAGTTCCCATCGTGGCTCAGTGGTTAATGAACCCAATATCCATGAGGACACGGGTTAGATCCCTGGCCTCCTTCAGCAAGTTAAGGATCCAGTGTTGCCATGAGATACGATGTTGGTCACAGACGTAACCTGTATTCTGCATTGCTATGGCTGTGGTTGTGGCCAGCAGCTACAGCTCCAATTCGATACCTAGCCTGGGAACCTCTATATGCCATGGGTGCAGCCCTAAAAAAGACCAAAAAAAAAAGAAATGACAACTGCTAAAACGATAAATCCAGAACTTTAGCAAGTTATTTTATTACATTATTCTTAGAAAGCAGTAGATCAAAAGAAATAAGCATATCAAATGTATCAATAAAACAATTGAATTGTCTAGACTAGTAAATGGATCTGTATTATTTCAAAACTAATAGAGATTTCACAATTTCTGAATTGATAGATAATCATTTGTTGATTCTTTTCAGTTAACAACAATCCATTCACTTGACAGATATTTACAAAGTATGGTCTATGTGCCACAACCTGTTCTCTCCCTGAGGTTCCTAAATTGTACTGAAGAAAGAAAAACATCACGTTAAAAAGACTGGAGAAATATAATCTGATTTACATTTCAAAAAGATCAATCTGCTGCAGTGGAGACTATCATAAAACACAATTTTAACTTATAAAAACATACAAAAGTTTCTCAGAATTGTTTATATAAATAGAAGACTAGAAAATTTAACTCCTGTTATTTAGCTCAATGAGCTTGAATCTCAGAGATACTTCTCACAAAATTTACTGTAAGAAAAATAAAACTGAAAAAAAAGTGCTGCCCTTGATTTCTCATTAAGAATTAAATAAGAGAGTTAGACAATATTTCAAATAAAGCATAACTTAGAGAAACTGATAAAAATTTCTACGGTGGTACATATATAAACCAACTCTATTTTCAGAGGTAAATTTTTTTGTATGCATATTTTTCTCTACCTTGATGACTTTAGAATTTAACCCTGGAAACATATGTTTCTCTATTGAACTGTCCCATTGAGTTGTTTGGCAAAATGTTCTATTTGTTATCAACAATTACCGATGGGGTTAAATGTTCAATCATTATATCTTTATCACAAATTTACTACTATTGAAGTTAACAGAAGCACATACGAATATGTGTAAATGCATGGAAAACATCACAGTGGATAAAAACCTAACTAGTTAACAGCAGTTATATTAGGACACCATTGACTGAAACTGCCCGCCTTGGACAGGCAGGATAATAGCCACTTGCATGAGTTGTCTCACATCAGGAGGCCCTGATAAGAACGTGGTGCTGCCCTCAAGAGTAACTGTGAGGATTTGTGAGGGGCCAGTAGGATGGAGGAGATGATCAACCTCCCAGGGTCCTTGGCTCTGTAATCCATCTCGGCTGAGAGGTGGGTGTAATACCAAGAAGAACCCTGGGCCAGAACAAGTTCTGGCCGAGTAAGATGGTTGGCAAGAGACAACCTGGAAGGTAATCCCATTCCCGTAAAACCAGACTGAAAGCCACTTGGCAGAGAAGTTCTCCTGGGTTTCCTTCCCTAGCAGTTCTGCTCCCAGGGGCTCCCCTTCCCCATAAAATCTTTTTTTTTCCTCCTCTTTTTAGGGCTGCACCCATGGCATAGGGAAGTTCCCAGGCTAGAGGTCAAATAGGAGCCACAGCTGGCGGCCTATGCCAAAGCCACAGCAGCATGAGATCAGAGAAGTATCTGTGACCTACACCACAGCTCACAGCAACACCAGATCCTTAAACCACTGAGAAAGGCCAGGGATAGAACCCGCAACCTCATGGTTCCTAGTCGGATTCACTTCCACTGTGCCACGATGGGAACTCCCTCCAATAAAGTCTTTTGTTTTGTCAGCATGTGGGCCTCCTCTGACAATTAATTTCTGAGCGTTAGATAAGAGCCCAATCTTGGGACCCGGAAGGGGTCCCCCTTCCTGCAACAGTTACATCTGGGGAGTGATCTGATTTAGTAGTATAAGATAGGTTTAGAGAAAAGGGGGGAGAGGTTTAGGCTTTAGATGTAGGCTTATTTAGAATATTTCAATTTTTTAAGAAGGAAAATTCATTTGTATGTGAATGAGACATTCACAGCTTGGAAGGAAATATACACTAAACTGTAGTTTCCAAGGTTAAAAACATGTCTCCCATACAAATATAGAATGGACACATGTCAGATATTTTACTGGATTCTTAATTAATGAAAAAATAAGCCAAGTAATAAACCTGGTTTCAAGACTTTGAGGCATGAAGATTATACAACTATTAGAAAAGATATAATTTAAATATGAATATTCAAATAAGATTCTTAAATTACATAAACAATGATTAATATTTCACAAAGCATTAAAACCATAATGGAATTATGTTTTCTACTGATTAGAAATCAACAAAGCAACATGTAACTCAGAAACTGATAGTACTAAAAGCCTGAACCTAGCCAGAACACAGACTGGGACTTGAACCCACATGCTGGGATTCCAACCCAGCCTCAACCCAGATTGGGACTTGTACCCACAGTTTTACATTAGAGTTACTCACCCAGTCCCTGGACTCACTGAGGTTCAGGTTCTTCATGTCTCCATGTAGAAGGAATTCAGTGAGAGACAAAATGATAGGCAAGAAATAGATTTATTAAGATAGGATGCTTGATGCAAGAGGGCAGGCATGGAAGCTCTGCCCCCAGGATCCAGTGAGCTACAGTTTTATTATCCAGGGGGAGTAAGGGTTGGAAAAGACCTCCTCTTCCTTCCTGGGAGTAGTGGCTCCTCCTTGGTATCCAGTAGGGTATATATTCAAATCAGCAGAAGGACGGTCCCCAAACCCCTGCCCTTGGTCTGATTCTGAATGCAGGCCTCATCTCATCCCTTGCTCAATGACCTGAGGCAATTCTCATGCCTCCATTAGTCAAACAAGCCCGCCTAGTTCCATTGGCTTTCCTGTCCAATCGGAGCTACAGCTGCAGGCCTACAGCACAACCACAGCAACACCAGATCCTTAACCCACTGAGTGAGACCAGGGATAAAACCTGAAACATCATGGTTCCTAGTCAGATTCCTTTCTGCTGTACCATGACGGGAACTCCTCTGATAGCTTTTTTGAGGTTTAATGTACAGTGATCTCCCAACATCCCCTAGATTTCCCTCTTTATCTATGATCCTTTATTGGGACTTCTACAACAACTTGTGCCTACTCCATCCCTATCAACTCTAGCTAGATAGCAAAACCAAGCACAGGTACTTTCTCCTGGAGAATGAAAAAAAAAGAAAAACCAAAAACCTTGGGTATACTTGCAAAACAATAAGCCAGTATGACATTAAAGAAAAAGCCATACCATTTTGTGCTTATTTTCAAGTACTGTATAACTTCTCTTTATGAAATTAAAAAAAAAAAGCAGTAAAAATCCCAATCTGAACACAATGGTATAAACATATATAGTCATTCAAATGCTAACTGAGGTGGAACAGAAAAAGATAAAAGTTTTAAAGTAAGACCAGGAGAGAGATTGCCTTTAGCTACATGGGCTTGATTTTTCCTAGTGAAAAAGAATTACTGTGTTATTGAACCTATTCTGTATATTACTTTTAGTTTATATATTTTCATGTCAAAACCAATTAAGTAGGAAATTCTTATAGGACAATAGGATACAGTCACAGTTTCCTCAGTCCCTGTCTCTCTGCAGCATTGAAAGGATGTACATTTTACAGATTTATCAAGGCAAAAGCACATTTTCAGAGAGGGAGGAGAGTGGATGATAGAGGACTCACTTGCATGCAGGTTAAAAAGAGGGCCTGACTCACTCTGCAGTAGTCTTTATACCCCACAATGCTACCTGAGTGGAGACTCAATTTTTCTTTTGATTGGTTTTGGGCAGGATACCTTATTTGCATGGGGAACTGATTATATGGAGGCAGGAGTGGGGAATGGGTGAAATTCCTTCTCTCACTGGGAGTGAGCAGTTCAGGGTGGTCAAGGTGGGGGACAGGGCATTACAATGAGACATGGCCAGAGGTCTTTGGGCTTAATCTCCCTGAAGGGGACTTGAAGCCTGTAATTCTATGCTATGTGTGTGTGTGTGTGTGCACTTTATGTATTATTTCTGCTGTAATCAGAACATTATAAATCTCTCCAGTTGCACATAAGATTGGATAAATTTTAATTCCCAATTACAATCAAGGTTTAGGTGATCACTATGAGTTCCAAATAAGCAAAATGATGAACTAAAAAGCTTATACTATTCTTGGTGTGCCATATGGCATATAAATGTAAAATATTTGTTTTAAAAAAAGTTTTTCCCATAAATATATAAGCCACTATTTTCAAATATTGGACTTAAATCAGGATTAGCCTAGTGAGATATTGCCTTGTACACTTTATTGAAATCATTTGTCTTAATTACTTGAAGAGACTTTGTTTTATAGACTATAATACAAACAAAGGTTGACTGACTCTATGGAAAGAGATAAAATGAACCCCGGAGGTCCCTGAAAATAAGAGAACAGTGTCTTTACATTTCATAATCTTAGGTTAACTTTCTGATATCTTTATCCTGTCTATCGGAAATTTAGCAAGGAAAGCTTTCAAAGTCAGCTAATAAAAATAGAGCATCAGATTCTATCTGAAAATTAAGGAAACAAAGATCTAAATATGCCTCCTACGAAAGTTAATTGGAGGGCTTAGAATTTATTGTTATAGGGTTACTTAAAATTATCAAAGGTGATTATTTTCCACTATTATTGGAAGACCAAAGTGAAAGATCCTCTAAAATAAATAAACTTGAAACTGTGTTCCTTTCAAAGAATCTAGAGCATGCATATTTATTTGACTTTACATTAAAAAAAGAGAATGTTGATTTACATAAATTTGCATATACTGCTTAAGTATGTACAACTAATTAGTACAACTGAAAACTACATATTCAAGATTCACATTTAAGGTCACTCAGAGAACTGAGGTCAACCAAGGTTTGCAAATTAGGAAATCTGACTCCATCAGGGTATTTCTCCCAAAGCAGGGATCATTTTCAAAGTGCTTTGCCTAAAGACAAAGTCTTCCAAGCAGATGACTCCATAAAAACAAATGTCTGTTTTCCCCAGTGTTAAAGTAAGAGGCCCCTAAGTATTTTTAGTGCACTTGGAGCTGCTGTTCTCATTGATGACTTCTTGTCTTGAAAAGGTGTGTCATATCATTCTGTCTTGTAGCTAAGGAGGCTATCAAGTGAGCTGCCTTGGACTGATCAAGTCTGTGATAGGAAGAATTCAGTGCTCTAAAAATGGCATCCAACCTCAAAAAGAGTCTATAAAATTGTCACTTCTACTTTTAAACCTTAGTGGCTTAAGCTGTTTATAAAGGAGCCTAACATAAGAAAGTTTTCTGTTTTAAATAAGATAACCTATGAAGTTTTAAAAGGTGCAACATTTTGGGCATTATATTTTCCTTCCCTGAGTTATGAGGGAACTTTAATAAAAAGTGTCAGTAATCTCAAATCCATTTAAACTCTCTTCCTGGAATGTACTGATTTACAGAGCCATGATCTGCTTGTGATGGATCATAGCTGATCAGGTCATTTGCTGATAAACATATTTCAGAGGATTTTCCTTTCCATTTCGCGTTGAAATTCTTATAGTGTAATGGTTATGTCCTTGCAGAGGCTACTCTGACTGCTAACTTTTCTTTAAGAAGTCTGTTTTCCAGAAATACAGCTCATCCTATAGAACTAGTTTTATTGTTTATTAAAGACCTGGACCCTGTCAACTAAATAAAGTGCTAAATATTAAAATGGGAAGTACATATAATCAAGCAATCAACTTTTTGAGCTTACAGATGTCCCGTTGTTGAATATTTAAGATCATTAAGGTACTGGGCAATAAATTTCCCTTTGTTAGAGAATATTTTTTTCTTCTTGACCTGGAATTTAAGTATATGTTTTTGGATTTTCTAACAATTTCTTAAAATGGCTCCTTTCTCAGTCCATTATTGGCCCTACCGCCAAACCATTGCATTTATCTTTGTATCACCCTATTCAAAAAATGAACTTGTTACTGCAGGGGAAGGAAAAGTTATTCTCAACCCTCTTAGGGTCCCTGGCAGTCTGAAAATTAAAATGATAGAGACAAATTAACTAGAGGAATACATATGAATTTATTTAATACAGGTTTTCCATGACACAAGAGTTCACACAAGGGGGAGTTCCCGTCGTGGCTCAGTAGTTAACGAATCCTACTAGGAACCATGAGGTTGTGGGTTCGATCCTTGGCCTTGTTCAGTGGGTTAAGGATCTGGCGTTGCCGTGAGCTGTGGTGGAGGTCGCAGATGCAGCTCAGATCCCGTGTTGCTGTGACTGTGGTGAAGGCTGGCAGCTACAGCTCCCGTTAGACCCCTAGCCTGGAAACCTCCATATGCCGCGGGTGCAGTCCTAGATAAGGCAAAAAGACAAAAGAAAAAAAAAAAAAGAGTTCACACAAGGGAATCAAGCTCTGAGTAAATGGTTAAACTGAAGTATTTTTAATGCTAGGTTTTATGAAGAGGAGACAACCAACGGGGAATATGATAGAATATGAAAAACATGAAATGAGGTCAAAGAGAATGAAGGAAGTATAATGAACTGGAGGGAAATTAGCAAGGGCTATTTGTCCCGTTCAATTCAATTCTTCTGGCATCCTTTGCCTCTGGAGATAAAGATGCTCCTTTCATCTGGATGAAGAGAGGGTACCCTCACATGAGGGTTTTATGACCTCTTTCAGGGGAAAAGGGTGTGGAGTCAGAAGGGCAGAGTGGTCTTCCTGCTTCTGCCCTTTTCTCAAACTCCTTCAGCTTAAAATATTCAATATGCCAAGGTACCTATGGGGTATTGATAGCCTAAGGTTCTGTGCCTCATGCACAGTAAGGGCAAACAAACCAAATCATTGGAGTTTGCGGGCCATGCAAATAGGTGGATGCCTAATACCCCCCCCCCAAATTCAAACTTCCTGAACCAAAATTGTAAAGCTTTTTTTCAAGGCCAGGTGAGGGAGGGGTGCCCCAAGGTATGCAATCAGCTTGTGCACAATCCTCTGATTGGTTGATGGTGGGGTCATAGGGTGGTGTCACAGGAGTTCACATTATCAATCCTTAGCACCAGTAGGTCTGGGAGCTAAGTGCTCATAATCATCAACTAGTTAATTTCTTCTATTAGGTGTTGGGGTGGGACGGTTAGCATCTGTGAAACAACTCAGGAAATGAGCATCGGATACTGTTATCTAAGTAATTCAGAGAGGAGCTAAAGCAGAGGATATGCAGGAAGGGCCTGCCCCAGGAAAGTCCCATAGGTTCCTGCTCTGTTAGGGAATCATGACCTGACTACCATCTCTACCCAGAACATCCGTGTGGCTGGCATTAGAGGACCTCCATGCTCTACCTTGTCAATATTTCTTTGTGATTTGTCTTTGGGACAACTACTGTCTAAAACAACTTCATTGATTCTCCTCTTTTCTAAAATTCTTACTCAGTCTTTTAGGATACAACTCACTCTCCACTTTTTCTATAAGAGACTTTATTATAAGGCTACTTTATTATGTCTTCATCTTAACTCAATTTATCAAGGCCTAGCTCACATTCTCCCTATTTAATAAAAAAAAGTGTTTGACTACCCCTCCTTATCATTTTAACCCATAATGTTACCTATTTATTAATAAAATATCCCTCTTATTTAATGTATATTATACATTTATAGATGAGAAACTGAAACATAGAGACATTAAGAATGCCCAAAGTAACCAAAAAGCTAGGATCCATATCTGCTCTGTTTTGTTTTTTTCTCTCTACAAAGCCCTCATTCATAACTACAATAAATCTGCTGACTTCCTATATGGTAGTCACTATTTTGCTTTCATCAGTTTGCTATTTTTATCATCTATTCCATTGTTGCTCAAAAGGTTATAAACCTGACTAGTATCCTTGAGAATGTGGGTTCAATCCCTGGCCTTGCTAAGTGGGTTAAGGATGCAGAATTGCTATGACCTGTGGTGTAGGCTGACAGCTGCAGCTCGCATTCGACCCCTAGCCTGGGAACTTCCATATGCCACAGGTGTGGCCCTAAAAAGAAAAAAAAAAGAGTTAAAATAAGTGTTATTTACTTTATATAATATGGACTAAGTGAAACCATCAAATAATTATACTTTAGAGAGTCATTCCCCTGCAAAAGTATTGGTGTTTAATAGCAGGGCCATATTCATGTATCCATTTTATAAGGCTGGATCATCAAAGTGAGGGTGGATGTGGGAGTATTAATGTGCAAAATACATGTTGTGGGAGAGTAAGAAGAGACAGTGTTTAGGATAAAAAGGCAAAGAATGTCAAGTGAATCACCAAGAAATATTTAGGGCAATGATTCTGAAATTTTACTGTGCCCATGAATTGCTTAAAGTTGTTAAATATGCAGATGCAAGAATACAACCCAAAATGTCCTGATTCAGGAGATCTGGGGCTCGATTGTCTCAGGTGATCTTGATGGTATCAGTTTATAGATGATAACTTGAAAATCACTGATTTACAGATAATTAACTGCAGGACAATATATTATCGGTCCTTTAAGTACATAGAAATCTATACATGATAACTACCATCAAAGAGTTAGAAGCAACTGAAAATGGAACATTTAATGAAAGGAATGGAGAATTTAACTACATGTTGTATCCTTGAATACAAAGAATATCATTTCTACTTCCTATGTGAGAACAAAATGAAAGATTACATCTTCATATTAGGAGTATTTTTGTTTTTATGAATTTAAAATGGTTGGCTCTGTCCAAGAGAGTGTGAAGTTTTAATGACTGAGGTCATAAAAAATATAATTGTTTGTTGAATAATCAATTGGTACTGAGTCTGAAAAATATGGATATTATAAAGTTTGATAAGGCTAATTTATTTCTTATGATTATTTCATAGATCATACTCTTAAGCAATCAATAGATTAGTTATATAAGCAAAATGATCACAGTACACTAATACACAAGGGATGTAGATTATCTATCAGCAACAACTATTATTATAATACTGAAAAAGAAACATCTCCAAATATAATGGCTTCCATTTACTCATGTTTATGGGTTTCAAGTGATCTAAGATGATCTCAATCTGGGAAGATATGCTTCAGAATGCTGATAGGTAGTTAGGTAAGGACAAATCTCCACATACCTCATTTTAAGATTCAGTCTGGAAATGCAGGATATATTCTTCTCATGGCAATGGCAGAAGTGTAGGAGGATAAGCCAACCACACAAACACATTTTAAGCATCTGTTTACTTCAGTTCTGCTAACATCCCATTGTCCTGTGAGAACAAAATAGTCAAGTCCAAAATCATAGAGCAGGGACATTTACTTTAACTGCAGTGTTGCTATAGAAAGGGTGAGGATGTATATTGGTCTCCTAGGGAATATAAAATTGAGTGGGATCATTAATTATAATGATCGTATTCTTGGTTAGAAATATTACCCTTTAGAGGTAGTTTATTGAGGAATTATAAGAAATACCATATTTATTCTAATTCTTTATTAATATTGCATATAATTCTAATGATTATTTTAAAAAAATCTTCATTTTATCTCAGATCAATTATGAGGTTCTTACTCTGCTGCATCCTTTAGCTATGCAACAGTGCCTTCTATAATGACATTTGTATTGGTTATATTTTGCAGTGTAACAAATCATCCCAAAATTAGTGTCTTAAAACAACATTTTTAAAAATGTGCTTACTGTTTTGCAGGTCAACAATTTGTGCTGTGCTCAACTAGAATGTCCTGCCTATGCAGGGCCATTGATAATTCTGAGGTGTTCATGAAGGCTGGAGCATTTTCTTCATATGGCCTTGTTACTGAGTCCAAGTTCACACTGTTTGCAGCATGACAGGCCAAAAGTTGAGAGGCAAGGTGTTGGGGCAAGGAATATCAACTTTATTTGGAAAGCCAGCAGATGGATAAGATGATGAGTCCTAAAGAACCATTTTACCTGAGTTAGAATTCAGGCCTTTTTTATATTAAAAGGATGTTTGGGAGTCTGGCTGTTGCAAACTTCATGGTGCCAGCCAGACCCTGGAGGGAATGCGATAATCCTTTGTTTCTGCACCTGTCCAGGTGAGTCTGGTCATGATGTTCCTATAAATCTTTAACAAGACAAATATTACTTTCTTTTCATAGCTTTTAATTTCTATGTGAATAAAAGACCAAGCCTGGGAGACAGAGCCTTGAGAAAGGCTGTTATATATATTTCAGCCTATAGGCAACATTCCTTTACAAAGGGGCAGGTCCAGCATAACTAAGCCCAGGCAACAGAGAACAATGGTTAGAGCTAAAGGAATAGATCCCGTATGGAGTTTGGCTAGATCTTCTCTCATTCTCAAGGAGTTTAGGCTGGACTTGTGTTCCTGACAGCAGCGTTCCAAAAGGAAAAGTATAGAAAATTCTAGGCACCCTGAGGCCTAGGGTCAGAATTCACACAATGGTACTTCCACTGCATTTCATTGGTCAAAGCAAGCTATAGGGCCAGTTGCAAGAGGTGGCAAATGAACAGTGATGTTCTCTTGTATTAATGTACTAATATAAACTAGTTGATTTTGATAAATTAAATCTATCAAATATCCTTATAATTTATACTTTTTTAGGCTTCTTGTGCTGGCATAATATTGAAGTGATCCATTCTTCAGATTTTCATAAGTAGATCTTTTTCTAAACTTTGCTAAACCTAGAGCCGATTCTTAAATCAAGTATGTCTAAATCTTTGTAATCTTGTCCAACTATCACAATTGTTTTATCCCCAAAACAAAATATGTAAATTTATTTAAGAATTGCATACTATGAGTAAAACATATATAAAATGGTGGTGAAGTTTTCTTCCTATCAAATTAATAAAATATTTAGAAAAAATTTGAAAATTTCACACCTCCCCAATTGATTCTTCTGCTTATCCCTAGAAGACCACTAGGTTAGATTATTGGCTGGCTTTCCTAATAAGCTGATTTTCATCTTGAGTTTGTGTATTATTCTGGATAAACTAACTAGGATTAACGGTGAATCTAAAAATATCTTACACTTGACACAATAGAATTTTTTCTAATTTACATAATAGTACTTGTGATTGGCTACAAGGTCCAGCCTCCTTCTCTTATTGTTCTGTCTTCTTCCATGTCTTCTGATCTGCTCTGAGTAGTCTCCAGTGATTGAATTATGGGAAAAAATACTCATAAAGGAGATGGTCCAGGCCTGGAAGTAGCACATTTCCCTTGTTCACATAGTCCATTGGCAAGGATTAATTTACATGGCCACATCTAAATGCAAGGGATAATGAGAAATTTAAATGTATGCCAGAAGGAAAAGGAAATGGGCTTTGCTGAGCATATCACTCTCTCTGCCACAGTGGAAAATAAGTGAAAAATTGTCCTCTGCTTTTTAACTGGTAATCAGTGATGTGCAAAACTATTGCCAAGTCCTTGATTTTTGTCTGTCTTACTGTTCAACTCAGTGAGTAGAACTTTTTAGAGGTGAGGCAGGATATAAGTCTAGCCACAAAGAATTCCCCTCTATGTATGTTTCCCGGGACTTATTAAAACAGACCCCAGCTGCTATTCTTTAGACTATAAAGTAAGTTTCTCATTAATTCTGCCCCTTTAGCAGCTGACAGGCAATTTGACTGCTTGGAAAACACGCTGGGTTTTTATGACCCATACGTAAGTAATCATAACCAGCCATATGTAAAACCACATAGCATAAATCGATGGAACTGATACAATTTTAACCAACAATATTAGAGGTTATATTTTAGAACTATAAAGTCCTTTTAACATTTCAGAATTGTCCTACAGAAGTGCACTGGGTTTCACTTTCATATTAGAAACATACATAGTTTTACTAAAATTGTTCATTGTTTTCTCTTTAATTTTCATTTCTTTTGGAAAATATCACTTTACTTTTAGATCACTTTATATTATGTATTGGGAGTCTGTGCTGGTAATGACATATTTAATTCACATCTAAACATTTTAGGGGCAACTTCAGAGAGGAATGTGTTAATATTCAAATGTACTTTCCTGTTTCTATCCAAGGACTTTGTTTTTTCACTTGTTCCTAGGACAAGTAGGTCGAATATTTTATAGATTTTTCATTTTGGCTTAAAATAAGTGGTTTTAAAAAAAGAAATTATTCATAATGGGTTAAGAGGGGATCGTGCCATGCAAATACACATGCACACACACACACACAGATTGTATGCCCCAAAATTCATATGTTGACTTTTAATCCCCAGTACCTAAAAAGGGGGCTGTATTTGAAGACTGGGCCCTCAGAGTGGTGATTAGGTAACAGCAAAGCAGTTAGGATGGATTCTAAATTAATCTGACTGGTCCTTAGCAGAAGAGGAAACTTGGACACACAAAGAGATACCAGAGATAAATACACATAGAAGATGAGGAGGCAGTAAGAAATCCACATGTACGAATAAAGCGGTAAGGTCTCAGAAGAACCTAAACCTGCCAACACCATAATCTTGGTCTTCCAACTGCCAGATATGTGAGCCAAGAAATTTCTGTTAAGCCATGCAGTCTATAGTATGGCAGCTCCATCAAACTACTGGTAATAATATATGCTAATTCATTACATAAACACACAAACACACGTACACGATAGAGATAGAGACAGAGATAGTCTATAAAAAAGAAAGCAGTGTTAAATATAATAAATATTTAGTAGCTGAAGCCCAATTCATTTTTGTAATACCTTTGGAATATTAAATATTTGAAAGTTATTTTACAATTTACTACTTTATGACTAAAGTTAATATAAAGTTGTTTAGTTATATGTCAAAGAAGAAATAAGGATACTAACTAAGATATCTAATGTTATCACAGACATATAAAACTATGGAATTGACAATATTTTTCAGAGCAAATTGTTACAGATCAGCTACATGTTCAACATAGCACAAAACGAAAGAAAAACACAAAATTCAAATTTTATAAGATTTACATTGCTGATCTAATTCTAAGTCTTGCAGAATATTTAGAATGAACTTTATATAATTATCAGATAGTAGTCTTATAAAAACAAACACATCATTGGGAAAGAATAAGCTGCTGAGATATCCATTCCTTATCTTACCTCTAGAGATTTGTGACCCTTCCAGTTAATCAACTTTACAGTCTCTCTCAAATGTCATCTATCCAGAGAGACTTCGCCTGCCCATCCCATCAAAATTCCATCTTCATTCACTCTCTATTCCTTTACCATGTTTATTTATTTCAATATAATTTACCTGACAGTATATTTTATACTTGTTTTTTTTTAATAATTGCCTTCCATACTAAAGGAATTCAAAGATTTTGTGGCTGGCTTACTCCTATATCCTTAGCCCCTAAAAATATTTCTAGCACATAGTAAATGCTCAGTAAATAATTACTGAGTGAATAGATTGCCAGTATTTATTTATTATTCCCTATGCTATTTAATTCAATGTATTTGTAATAGTCACAAAATTTTACAACTAAGCCCTCTCTGAACCACGTATATCACAACCCAGTTGGGAAGATGAGAGGATAAATAAACAGAGAATAATTCAATTTTTAAAAAGTGTGCTATCTACAGCCACTATGGAGAATAGTATAGCAGTACCTAAAATATTAAAAACATGACTAACATATGATCTAACAACTCCACTTTTGGTGTATTCCCAAAGGAAATGAAAGCAGGCATTCAAAGAGCTATTTGTACACACTTGTAAATAGCAGCATTATTGACAAAAGCCTAAAGGTAGAAGCTACATAAGGGTCTATTGACAGATGAATGGATAAACAAAATGATATATACATACAAAGGAATATTTTTCAACTTTAAAAAAGGAAAGAGATTCTGACACATGCTCTATGTATATGTCATCCTCAAGTATGGATGAAACTTGAGGACATTATTTTAAGTGAAATCAGACAGTCACAAAAAGACAAATACTATACAATACCATGTTTGTGAGGTGTTTAAAGTAGTCAAATTCATAGAATTGGAAAATAAAATGCTAGTTTCTAGGGGCTACAGGGAGAAGAAAATGGGGAATTGTTGTCTAAAGGGTATAAAGTTTCAGTTTTATGAGGTGAAAATGTTCTGGAGACTGATTGCACAACTATATGAATATGTATACTTAGTACTACTGAACTGAACAGTTAATGGTTCAGAAGATGACTTTTATATTATATGTAATTTGGCACATTTAAAAAAAAATGTGTGCTATCCAAAACTGAATCTACATAGGTCTTAAAAGTTGGAATTCCTATTGGTATTTGCTTTTAAAGAAAACAGAGGGAATAAAGATTATAGAAAACACATTATGTCATTACAATATCTACATTAAAACTCAAGAATACCAAGAATTTTCACATCATCTCTAGTGGATATACTTTCAGTAAAAGGGAATAATAGAGTTGAAAGTTTAAGGAACAAATACATTTTATATATTATTAAAATAATCATACTTAAAGAAACAGTAAGGACTACTAAGTTTGATTTTTTTATGGGTGAGTAAAGTAAGGACCAGTTTGATAAAGTTATTTCAGACAGATCTTAATAGTTATTTCTACAAACTCAGAAATCTCTTTACTATTTTAACTAATGAAGCAAGAATTAGGATTTCCTATCTATTAATTTAATCTGTATTTGAGGTTTATAGTTTTGTTAGTAATATTTGTGCAATTACTATAAACTTTTTGTTTTTCAGTCTACTAACCAGAATGTTAGTTTAATGAAACTTAAGACAAACTCTAAACTACTCTCAGATATATTTATGGCCCTATCATATAGCAGTTGAAGTAGGAAAGAATTTTCAGGTACTGCCTACCTATAATAATAATAATAAAATTAATAATAATAAAAATAAAATAGACCTGAAATATAATGCTTGTTACTGCTACAGTTCTAAGTAATAGTATTTAAGTCATTTCCATATGAAAATATATGTTTTCCTCTTAAATAAATACAAATATTTTAATATTATCATAAAAATTATGTCTTACAGATTATACATTTTGACATTCTACTCTTTTTTATTTTTTTTTGTTATTTTTGTTCATCATTTAAAATCTCTACGAAGAAAACTAATTAGGGATTTCACCAGAGAACAAATAAGTATAAATATACACTGTCACGTGAATATATAATGTTGCTTATGAAAGGATACCAAGTCATCTGTTCAGGGTTTGCGCCTCCAATCTGTCCTATTAGACTGTAGATGTCCCTGACCCAAGATCTACCCTTATAATAAGTCCTTTACCTTTGAATTAGGAGATAGAGCACATAGCTTCAGTTCAGAAGTCTCCAAGGCTTTCTCTGCCTTTATCTGTAATCGTTAAAAAATTCATAGGGGAACTCTCTGAAGGATGACCTGATGAAAATGTGTGTGTTCTCTGGGAGAAGATCTTGGGTTCATATAGGGTTCTGTTATCACTATGAAATGTTGCAAAGGTCACCTAATGCAAAATTGTTATGACCCTTTGAAAACTGCTAGGTTAAATGCAAGGTAAAATCTGCCGTGAGCAAGTTTTGAAGATACCAGACACATTTGGCAAGTGGAAACTCCTCCCTTCTTTTCAGACCTTCAATAAAAATGGTGTTTTCTTAATGAAGTTTTATGTTTTCTGATGACTACAGAGTTATAATAAATGAATCAAGTAAATCGTGACAACAGGAGAGGAAAATACATCAGTCTTGCAACTGAAAATTTCAAAATCAATTCCAGTTCTCGCTTACTGAGTTTGGGAAACTTCAGTCTTTGCTCATTCTCATGTATTTTGTTTTATTTTATCTATCTTACTGAAGAATAAATAATAACAGAAAAATTTAGAGGAGACTGAACAAGAGGAAGGAAAAAAGCTAAAGACAGAATTTGAGATAGAATGACTCACTCAGCAACTGTACCATATGTTCAAATTAAGCTCCTGAAATAACAGCAAAGCTCCATACCCCAGAGTGTTGGAACACAGTGACACAAGGCTACAGAGAAAAGATTCACAATTGAGATACCTTAATGGAAGAATTCTGTATCATCCTAAACTTATGATTTATGTATTGATTTCAATGTGTAGAGAGTATAATATAGATTGTTTTCACATAGGTATACACGGTATATGTACAGACTAAATATTTTGAACATAACCAATGGTAAGGGGAATCTACACAGTACTCATTACAGAGGCACAGAAATGTGTGCGCGTGCACACGCGCACACACACACACACTAATGAAATAAATAGTTCATGATTATTTTTATGCTACATATAGGCAATGCACTCTGATCTTTGCTCTTCTCTTTAATTTTTTAAATGTCGATAGAGATCCACTAAATGATTTCACAGTCCATTAATGGATTGCCACAGTAGTTTGAAAGGAATAATGTATTCACATTTACATGAACTAAATATGTTTTCCCCTACTAAATCACTTTTAAATCACTTTCAATTTATTATGAAATTATGAGGAATAAATTGCTTTATATTAAAATGTTTTACAAAATAATTTATGTTATTATTTTCACCTTCCAAATTCTACCTAATTACGATTTCATATCCTCTATGTATCCTTCTCTATATCCACAACTGGAATCTTTGCCACACAGAAATTCACAAGTAATACAATGGGCTTTTCTCTTCCACTCAGCACTTAAATGTCTAGCTTTTAATAAAGTAACAGGTGTACTTGCCTTCTTCATTAGACTGTAAGCTCTTTAGCACTTAATATACCTTGTATAACTCAATTTTCTATTCCCTATAATACTGACATGGTGATTTCCATGCCAGCCCTTAACAAACGTTTACTGGATCTAATTTAGGAGGCAAGGAAAGGGCAAACAATGAACAGTCATATAAATATTTCAGAAAGTTAAGATAGGTAAGAGTGAAAGGTAAAACATCAGAATTAGCATTTAAATTCTGTGTCAAGCATCTTTTTCAAGCACCTGTAAAATGTTTTGTCTGTCAGAACTTTTTTAAAGTTTTATATGTAAACACACTTTTAAGGTATTAATCATAATTCAGAACTTTTTAATGTATTGACTCAGTCCTAATTCTACCTGATTCACCTGTACATTCACGAAATTTAGTTCTTTTTCTTTCAACAACATCTGATTCTACTGTCACTGCTACTCTCCCGTGTGCCTGGTACCTTTTTTCTTTGTCTTTTCTATCTACCTCTAATGGGTATCTGACATCTGTCTCCTTGGTTTCCAATAATAAGTGATTATGCAAGTATTATCTAGTTACATTGAGCCCCCAAATGGCATGAATGGATTTATAACTGTGAAAATGCCCACATGCAATCAGCTTATTTACAAAATAATTTAAACTTCCACTTACACAATGTTTTGACATGAACTGAAAGATGACGGAAGGGTTTAACTATAACAAATACATTATTAATTTGCTTTATGTATTGGTTTTACTGACCTGTAATTCCAGGTAGAGTCTGTGACAATTTTGATTAAGTTTATTGATAGGGTTGATTGACTTTGGAGGCCAAGCCAAGTCACACCCTTAAGATCTAATAGACATTGTGTGGGAATACCAGGGTGAATTCACCTGACATCCCACCCTAAACAGTAGAAGGTAGGTTATTAGAAAACTATGCCAAGCCTGCTAAATAATTTTTTTCAAAAGATATGGTCAGGATAAGTACGTTTAAAATATTTTTATTTATTTATTTTTTTGTTTTTTTGAGTTTTTTTTTAGGGCCACACCCACGGCATATGGAAGTTCCCAGGCTAGGGGTCCAATTGGAGCTGTATCCGCTGGCCTAGGCCACAGCCACAGCAATGCCAGATCCAAGCAGCATCTTTAGCAACACCAGATCCTTAAACCACTGAGTGAGGCCAGGGATTGAACCCGTGTCCTCATGGATGCTAGCTGGGTTCGTAAACCACTGAGCCATGATGGGAACTCCCTAAAATATTTTTAAAAAGGAAAAAAAAGGAACCCACAGGGGATAAGCCTTTGACTCTGACTTGTGAAAACAGAAACATCTATTTAGGGAAAAGTTGGCGTTGAATGCAAAGCATGAAAGGAGGGCTGTAGCATCATTCAAAGGTTAATCAGGAAAAAAGAAATTTATTACAGGTAAAAAGTGGGTTTAATATAAGAAATAAGATGTTTAAACATTTTGGGGAAGGACTAGAGAACTGAAAATCTGGATGGACTTCTAGTGGAGGTCCAGCTATTGTCCAAGGAGACAGAAAAGTGCAGCTGTCACCTAAAGTTTCTAAAACTACAGAAAATGGCACTGACATCATAACAGTTCAATCATGTATCAGCTTCAGGGAAAGACATTTAGTCGAAAACTAAAAACTCAAGTCTGTCCAGATAACTGTATCAGCAATTCTGCAGACAGTTGGGGGTGGAAGCCAGTTAAGCAAACAACAGCCGATAGTAAACAACATACATGACATACACAATAGAATCTCACAGACAGAAAGCAGCAGCAGATACACGAGGCCCTGATTGCCATGAAGTTCTAGATGTAGTGTACAGAGACCAAGCAGAGACCAACATCAGATTTTAAGGGCGAGGCTCTGAAACTTGAGTTGTGGAGAGTTTATTAGAGGCTTCTACTTAGGAAAGCAATGGCAGAATCTGGGACGGGTATGCAATAACAATGTGATGGGTCATGGTCTTGGCTGTGGTCTTGATCTTATGTGTTCATACTCAGCACATATGGGATTGGAAATACCAGCCCCTCCTCTGTCGTTCAAAAGGCTGTGCATATGCCTTGTGATTTTACTCACGAAACTTGTTGAACTAATGGCATTATTCATTTCTTACCATGACTTAGTGACTGCTAGCCCCTTTTCTGATATAGCTAAGAGATCTGGAGTCCAAGTATTTCAGTTAAACAAGATTGAATGTTTTAATTTTTGGAGAATAGCTAGTTTCCATGAAATCAAACTTTTTCATGTCTTGGACAAATTAATCTTTACTCTTCTCTTCTGCTTCCAATTCTGCATTACTTTTACCCTCAGCCAAATCTCATTATCGGTTCAGTAACAGATTGAAATTCTCATATCTTAAGCAACTAATATTACTTAAGTGTATTATTTTTAAATCTCCATTCCCGTCCTGCTATAGAACTATGCATTTATCCCCTTTACTGTGTAACTTTTTACCTCCAACTAGTCAAAATGTACTTTCTTGCTCTTCAGATATTAGACTTGGCCACATGACTTGTTTTGACCTGCAGCATGTTAGCAGATGTTATATGAGCCTGAGACTTAAATATGATTTACTCTCTGTATTCTGACAGAAGATGAGCCTGTTCCAAGGAAGTTATTATGCTATCCCTTTAGCCTAGTTTCAGAAAAGTCATGGAAAAGACCTGAACCGATACAGATACTTGAGATCCAGCCTTGTTCAGTTAAGTTTAGCCCAGATAAGCTTAACTTCAGTTGATTTACATATCAGTAAACAGGAGTGTGATAGTGCTTCTTTTGTTAGCCACTGAAATTCTGAAGTTTTATTATTGTTGATGATGATGTCTAATTGTCACAAAGCAAAAGCTAATACAGTCTTTCTTTTCTCTCTTTCTTTCTTTCTTTCTTTCTTTCTTTCTTTCTTTCTTTCTTATTGTCTTTCTTTTTTTTTGGCTGTACCTATGGTATGCAGAAGTTCCTATGCCACATCAGTGACCAGAGCCACAGTACTGACAATGCCAGATTCTTAATCACTAGACTACCAGGGTACCCTGAATACAGTTTTTCTTGATTTCACTGGCTACTGTAGTCAATTATCTTTACTTTTATTCTTCCTTTGGGAATGATAAAACTAAGAGGTAGCCTTAGAGAATTCTTTTAGTACCTCGCTGAGTACTCTCTGATGCCATTGTATACTAGCAATCTTATTTTCCCTTAATAGTAAAGATCAATCACTTCAACCAGTAATCTTTTTTTTTTTTCTTTGCCTGTTGATTCAGTGGCATGAGGAAACCAAGAGGTGACAGTCTCAATCTCTACTTCAGTGGAAGTGTTGTTATGTCTTCTGGTGGAGTTATTCATCTCTTGGTGACTATGATTTTTATGGCAGAAAAACTTTAAGGCCAGCAAATATTAGCCCACTCCTTATATTGCTTATATTGTTGGTTGAGTTCTACCCAATGGAAATGTGAATTGAGATGTATCATAGCTGGTCTGTGGCACTTTAGAGATGGCATACTTTACTCAGCTTAATTTTGGAAGCCATGTATCGAGAATGAAGAACTACAAAATGGTTGGAGCCAGTCCCCTTGTGACATTGGATAGAAAAGAGACTCCACCAAACTTTGCATGAACAAGAAATAAACTTTTGAAGAGTGGAGGCACTGACATTTTGGAGATTGTTTGTTATATGACTAAAATTAATTAACATGATTATGACAAGCTCAAATCCGGTGAAGTCCAAAGGTTTAGGGACAGTAAGCAAAACATAACTGAGTTATAGGCTATAGCTATACTGACTTTCATATTTTGGCTCTGAAACCTGGTCTAACTGAGAAATATCACCATATGGTGATTACTCATTCGAACCTATTTGTAATGGCACCTGGACTTCCAGTGTTTTTCTCCCAATCAGGACAGTAACTAAATCTTCAATAAAGTTATATCAATGTTTTCTAGAGTCAGTTACAACCAGGTAATAAGCATTGACTCATATATTGTACTAGGTGAGATGGTTGCCTTATTTATTTTGCTCCAAAGTTAGTTCCTTGAGCAGAAGCAGAATTTTTCATGTAAAAATATATGATGAGGTAAATCTATAGATGTGAGAGCTTATGGAAGATTTGCAGGAGGAAAATGCAAATACACATCCAGAATAAGTTTCTTTTTTTAGTGAAGAATAAAAATCTCTATGATGGAATGGGTCAAATTAAATTAAACTGCCTACCATTTGTCTGTCAAGTTCCAATATTTAGTAAGAAGGTAGCATTTGATCCATTTCAAGTGATGATTAACCCAATGTTATTACTCATCAACTCTTAGTAGAAATTAATAGTTAACAAAATAATCATAAAAGTTTATTCCACCTTAAATGCCCATTGACAGAGGAGTGGATAAAGAAGATGCAGTACATATACACAATGGAATATTACTTAGACATTAAAAGGAAAGAAATAATGGCATTTGCAGCAACATGAATGGACCTAGAAATTATCATGCCAAGTGAAGTTAGTCAGACAGTGAAACACCAACATCATATGCTATCACTTTCATGTTGAATCTAAAAAAAGGACACAGTGAACTTTGCAGAACAGATACTGACTCACAGACTTTGAAAAACTTAGGGTTTCCAGATGAGATAGGTTGAGGGATGGGGGCATAAACTGGGGGCTGGGGAGGGAAATGCTATAAAATTGGTTTGTGATGATCATTATACAACTATAAATGCAATAAAATTCATAGAGTAATAAAAAAGTATGATTATTAAAAAAAGTTTTTTCCACCTTGTTTATATAGTGTTATCTTGGGTAATCAAGATAATTGGTTTTACGTCCTTGGTGTCATAGTATTTTCTCAGGATGCTGGCAACAATATCTCCCACCCACCATACTCTCATTCAACGTGATTTTGCTACTCTTCCATCTAAGAAGTGATGTCTATTTCTCTGCTCTTTTGAAATAGGGTGCAGCATCTGATCAATGGAGGCCAATTCCTGCATAATTCTGAACTGAACAGAGTTTCCTTTTCTTGGTCCTTCAAATGCTTCCTCTTAGGGTGATTCTTCTAAGAACATAACTGTCATGTAAGAATCCCACAACACATGAAAATGATAGGGTGTTCTGGTCTACATCCTCAACTGAGCTGTCAGTCCATAGACAATATCAGTTGTCAATTATGTAAGTAAGCCACCTTGAAAGAAAGCCATCTTCTTCTGGTTGCTGATCCAGCCAAAGTCAAAATGTGATCACCAAAGATCCTTTACGAAAACTGTCCATCTGAGTCTGGCCAACTGTCAGAACCATAAGAGAAAACAATGAACTCTTTGAAGACATTAAGATTTGGAGTGGTTTGTCATGCAAGAATGGGTAATCAAAACAACTACATTCCTGACCTTCTTTATAATGCAATTATTATTCTAGCTAAATGACTATTTTCTGGCCAATGGAATGTGTATTTTTAATGTTAAAAACTATTCTTCTGCTTGGACTCAGAACAATTTTCCATGTAATCAAATACCCTTTCTCTTTCTTTTCCTGTGAGCTGATTGCCAAGATGACCCTGGAAACTACACATTGAAGAAGTCAGTTTAAATCAGCCTGGGACTCTGAAAGACTACAGTGAACAGATTCCTAAAGACCAGCTCAAATGAGGCTTGGACATGCTTGCTTAAGCAATATATTTTTCATGAGTTAAACAACAAATATTTAAGTGTCTATGTTATAGCAGCTAGAGTTATATTAACTTATATAATGTGATTTTCAGGTATGTTCCTTGAAGTTCTTTTTTTTTTTTTGCTTTTAGGGCTAGGGGTCTAATCAGAGCTGCAGCTGCTGGCCTACCCCACGGCCCCAGCAACACCGGATCTGAACTACGTCTGCAATCTATACCACAGCTCTCAGCAATGCTGGATCCTTAACCCACTTAGTGAGGCCAAGGATCAGACCCACATCCTCATGGATACTAGTTGGGTTCATTACCACTGAGCCACAATGGGAGCTCCCCCTTAAAGTCTTTAATTTCATTGTCTGTAAGGTAGAGATAATAGGTCCTGACCCTCATGCTTCACTGTGTTCCTACAAATAAGATTTCATACTGGTTCTTAAGATCATTTTTAAGCTGGAAAAAAGACTGAAATTGCAATCATATTGATAATTATGTCTCTAGATTTTGAAACAAAATGTTTTAGAAGGGTCACACAGCACGAATTTTGGAATCAGATGTATTTGCTCCATCAGTCATCATTGTGTGACACAGGGAAATTATTTGGGCTTTTCACGTGACTTAACAAGATTGTTATATATAATTGGGCATAACTAGAACCTCTTAGTACTCAAATATAGCTGTCTACTTCTTAAACATAAGTAGGTCGGTTACCGGAAAAAAAAAAAAAAACTTATTAGCACCCATGATACTAACAGAAGAAATAGTGGAAATCCTAGTTAACTATCAGCTTGAGAACTCTCATAATTGATCTGAGAAATCCTCACGACTTCATTTATTTTTTTCTGTTTTTGTTGCCTTAATCCATTCTTTTTTATTGGTAGCAATTGGAGAATGAATGAATGAATATAAAAATCTATTTCCTGTTTAACACTTTTGTAAACTGAAGAAGAAAAATATGCAGTATTTTACCTTCCATCTTAGGAAATAAATTGTATGATATTTTCCACCAATTTAATAAGAAATTAAGTGACTATTCATACACAGAAAATTCAGGTGATTTAGGGAGGGAGATTGTCATGAGTTTACATGACTAGAGAGATTAAGATTCTTCCGTCAGGGATTTCCCATTGAGGCTCAACAGAAACAAGACTGAATAGTATCCACTAGGATGCAGGTTCAATCCCTAGCCTCCCTCAGTGGGTTAAGGATCTGGTATTGCCATGAGCTGTGGTGTAGGTCACAGAAGTAGCTCGGATCTGGAGTTGCTGTGCCTGTAGTGTGGGCTTGCAGCTGTAGTTGTGATTCAGCCCATAGCCTGGGAAATTCCATATGCTTCGAGTGTGGCCCTAAAAAGCCAAAAAAAAAAAAAAATTCTTTCGTCAAACAAAATCCATAAGGAAGAAAAGTTCTAATTCAGAAAAGGCATTTGAGATACAAACTGGAAAAAAAAGGCTATGCAAAATAAAGGCATTTAGCTCAGAGGATGCAAGAGGTTAAAGGAGATCATTTTGAGATGAAGGAAGAAATACAGTGTTAGGATTTCAAGGAGTGCTAATCATGTTATTAACATTCATTAAAATGACTAAGTTCACATCAATGCTGTCTTAATCAACAATATGACACGTTTTCAAGCTTATAAATATTTAACAATTTAAATGATCATTATAAAGACTATGACCAATTAAAAGTGCTGTGGACTCTGTAAATCTGTACAATGCAGAATTACAGGAACTTTTTTTTTTTAAGTTTGAAGTGATGGTCCATTGCCAATACTTTGTGACTCCACCTGAATAAAATATTTTAGCATTTTGTGTCATTTCAGGTATAATTAGGGAAAGGAACATTTGATTTTGATGTGTGGAGCCAGTCACGTAGAAACCATTTTACATGTGTGGTCTTCCAAAATATCTTTAATTGGAAAGATACTTTACAAATTTAATATCTCCTCATCTCTGTTTCATAATTACCTTGAAAATGGGAATCCATATGGCAGATGAGAAACATTTAATAAAAATAACTGACTAGCTTGTCAGAAACACTGATGTTCTAGTGAAAAGATTTGCATGTTACATAATTCATGATTTTTATGGGAGACATAGGGTTAGTCCTAAGAAGCATTTTGAGTTTAGAGTCTAACCAAGGTATACCACCATTTCAATAATGAATAATGCAGATAATATCTACCCTCCATGAACTACAGAGCAGAGAAAGAAGCTATCTAAAACGTCTAATTAGGGGGAAAGAAATGAAATGTGAGGAACACCTAACACCTTGATGGAGAATCCTGAATTTTTTTTCTTTTCTCAATTAATCTGTAAAAACAAACCTCCATGTTTTCTAAAGCCTTTCGCAAGCTAAAAGCTAATTGAAAAAATGATGTTTTTCCCTCTTTTCAGGTGAAATGAGGAAATATTTCATCATGAAGTTTTACATAGTGCAAATGATGCGGTCCATCAACATGATAAGACTTTAAAAATAAATAAATAAAGAGCTTATGTGTGGGAAAGACACAATGAGCTCAAGTCATTATCTCACCATTCTTAGCATAAGACTCGAGTTTGTATGGTGCCAGCACTTCCACAACTCCTGCTTCTGTTGATTACACGAATGGAATTATAAAGGTTCATTTCAGATTCCAACTCAGACTTAAACAAATAAAGTATACGTTTTATGATCAGCTTTTTGGAAAATTGAAATCATGAAGCAATCTCTACTTATAATAAATTTGAGAAAGCATGATTCCTCAGGCCAGAAAAGAAAAGGTTTGTCTCCTTCTCTCTAGCTGTGGCCTCAAAAAGATAACTTTATTTCTTTCTTTACAGTTCTATTTTACTTATTTTTTAAAATTTATCAAAGTTTGAAAACAAAGACATGTATAAGGAAGAGACTCAAAATTGCATGCAGAGCCCCCAGCACAAAATCTCTAATGTCACTGTTTGGGCATGACTTAAAAATCCAGTCATTACACTAGCAACCATGAGGTTGCTAGTTCAATCCCTGGCCTCGCTCAGTGGGTTGGACGTGAGGTGTGGTGTAGGTCACACATGCAGCTTGAATCTGGCATTGCTGTGGCTCTGATGTAGGCTGGCAGCTGTAGCTCTGATTGGATCTCTAGTCTGGGAACCTCCATATGCCATGGTGTGGCCCTAAAAAGCAAATTAAAAAAAAAAGAAAAAAAAATTAAATCATTACAGATAGATATAAAAGTAACTAAAAACTTTCTTCCTCACCCTATATCTTCCAAAATAAAGTAGCATTGGTACCAACATATATATGTTCATTTTTCAGTTTTGTATACATGTAAAAGGAATAATATTAGATACACTATTCCATATCTGTCTTTTTTCATTTAAGTGCATATTATTCCCTTATATACATATCCGCAAGATTATTTACAATGGTTACATAATATTCTGTTGGGTTTACATGCCAAAATTATTAACAAGTACTAGATGGATAATTTATGTGGTTTATGCATATTTGTTATTATAAACAGTAATTTGTCGACCATACTTATACAGAGGTATTATTATATTCTAACTAGGATGTAAACTCCTCAGCTAGCTACATACATTGTGTCTAAGGACTTTATCTTCCTTATTAACCTCTTTTATACCAATCCCAAGAATATTCCTGTTTCATAGCAGATTTCAATAAATATTACATGTTGATAGTAAATACATTTGTATAATTTGTGTGAATTCTAGCAGAGTAAATTTCTAGGAGTATGATCTTTGTCAGTTGGTATATGCATTTTTTAATTTTAATAGATATTGCCAAACTTTCCTCCAAATAGTTGGCACCTATAGTATTTGAAACTGTCTATTTTTCCACTCCTTCACAAGCTCTGAATATTATCAAACATATGCATGTTTCTGTATCTAATTGCTAAAAATAAAATAATGAAACTATCGTATTAACTTGCATTACTTAAATTAACTTGCATTCTTAAATTATATGTGAGATGGAAATATTTTCTATGCTTACTGAGTATTTACATTTATTTTTTTTTCAAATTTTTATTGCTCTGGCAGGCCACTTATGATTTTTATGAATCCACTGTAAGTTAAAGAAATTAGCTCACTGTCAATTTTTTTTCTTGGGAGGGTTGTGTATTTTTCGGTGTTTTTCATTTCAATATTTTAATTTTTATCCTCTATAAATATTATGTTATATAAATTCTCTTTTTTCTTCCTACAGATTTATTTTTATGAAATATATATGTATTGACTGCCTTTATATGGCAGGTATCCTTCAAGATGCTTGGAGTATATCACTGAACCAAACAAAGGAGTCTGGCCTTGTGTAACAATATTTATTACATAACCAAGTATGTGTGTTGATACCATGCATAACAGACAAAATCCAGCTTAATTTTTTTCTCAAATTGAGTTTTTCACAAAAACCTACTGAATTATTCCCACTAATTAGAATTATCCTTTTTGTCATAAATTAAATGTATTTTGATCTATTTATAATTCTCGACCTTGTCTCAATTTCATTTTCAGTAATGTGAAATCCAGTTGATTCAAAATACATTTTATTATGTAGTAGTGCTGTTCTTCCTTATTCATAAATCTTATTTTCCAAAATTTTCTTGTGTACATTTATATTTTTATTTGAATAAATGTCAATATCACTTTTTCATTTCCCCAAAATATTTAGAAAATAATTTGCTATTTTTATTACCATCACAATGGATGAATAAATTAATTTATAGAAAATTATCATGTTTTTTTTCTTAATGGATTTTATTTCAATTACAGGTGTACATAAATCATCACAAGTCAATTTTACAGATTTTGTATCCCAGACCCACAGTGCATCCCTCCACCCCCCAGATTGTCTTATTTGAAAAAACAAGGTTTTCCAAAGTCTGTGACACATTGTCTGTTCTGCAAAGAGGTTCATTGTGTCTTTTTAGTTTCCACATGTAAGCGGTAGCATTGGGTGTTGCTGTCTATTTGTCTGACTGGTTTCACTTCGCATGATAATTTCTAAGTCCATCCATGTTGCTATAAATGTTGGTAATTCGTTCCTTTTAATGGCTGAGTAACCTTCCATTGTATGTATGTACCATATCTTCCCTATGCACTCCTCTGTCGATGGGCATTTAGGTTGTTTCCATGACCTGGCTATTGCATAGAGTGCTGCAATGAACACCGGAGTACATGTGTCTTTTCTTATTTTCCAAGATTTTCTTGTGTACATTTACATTTTTATCTGAATAAATGTCAATATTACTTTTTCATTTCTCCAAAACATTTAGAAAATAATTTGCTATTTTTATTACTATCACAATGGATGAATAAATTAATTTATAGAAAATTATCATGTTTTTAATTATGATTTTCTAACCAAAAGTAGTAGATAATTTTCTGATTTTTCAAGGATTGTGTATTTTCCTCATCAGTGTTTAAAAATTTTATTCAAATATTATTGCACATCTCAAAACAGGGTTAATTATTAAATACATTAAATTAAATGTTAACTTCTGTGTTTTATTATAAATGATATATTTTCCATCTGTATTTTTCCTTGATTGTTATGTATCTACAAAGAAAAAAATACTGGTTTTGATATTTTGCATTAAAAGAAATGTATTCATTTCCTGTTGCTGCCATAACATTTTACCAATACTGGTGTGTTAAAACAACAGAAGAAATGTATTTTCTGTCAATTCATAGGCCGGAAGTTCAAAACCACAGTGTCAGCCTGGCTGCTTCCTTCTGAAAGCTCTTTGGGGAGCTGGTTGATCCCTCTTTCCTAGCAATTGTTGGCATTCATTGGCTGGTAGCTGCATCAGTATAATTTCTGACTCTCTCACCACATGGCCATCTCTTTGTGTCTTCACATGATTGTCTTATATAAAGAGCAGTTAAGAGATTTATGGCTCATCCTAATCCAGTACAACTCATCTTAAATAATCCTTCTGCACAGACCCTTACTTTCAAAAAAACTCACATTCTGAGGTTCCAGGTGAACATGAATTTTGGAGGAGACATTATTCAACCTAATAGACTAAGCTTTTGATTGAAATGTGTCGTTTCTTATAGTTTTTCAGCTTCATCCTTTGGTTCTTCTGGATATAAAATCATATAAGAAAAAAACAGTTCTAAGAAATAGAGATGATAGAAATTATGGGAATATGTTCAGATATAAATGAAAACCTAGTTTTTCTGTTTAGAATAATGACAAATGTTATGGAAAAGGTAGATTGATGCCCTAACAAGGACATCTCTGAATACCAGGCTGTACTTTTAGTCAAATTGGAAAGAGGAGGTTATCAAAACTTTTCGGGTAGATTCCAAATAGTTTAAATGAGACTAAACCATACTAACTTTAATATACAGATAGTTCTACTCTCTAGAGAGACAGAAAAGACATTAGGAGAATAAAACAGTCTTAAGTTGGTTGTTTCTGTGAGAATCCAATCTGGAAAATATTATAATTTGCTGAAGCTCATAAATGTGGTTTTAAAAAATCCACAAATTTATTATTTTTCAGTTTTATAATCTGAAGTCCAGTGTGGATCTCACCAGGATAAAATCAGTATCAATAGAGCTGGGTTCGTTTCTGAAGACTCTAAGGGAGAATCTGTTTCCTTGCTCATTCAGGTTATTGGCAGAACTCAGTTTCTTATGATTGTGGGACTGAGATTACCATTTTCTTGTTGGCAGAGGTTTAGTCCCAGTTTATAGAGGACACTCCCATTTCTTGACTCATGGTTCATGACTAGTTCCTCTCATATTTTGAATCTTTCTTAATTACTCTTCCACTTTAAGGAAACGTGATTAGACTTGAGATATAATTTACATTCAAGAAAATATACCCATTTTAAGGGTACCATCCTGTGAATTCTGACAGATTTACACATCTGTGTAACCACCTGTGAATCAACATATGAAAAAACTTCAGTCACCCCAGAAAGTTTCCTTGTGTCTTTTTTTCAGTGAATGCCAATAAAATATATTTGCTCTATGGTGATTAGAATTACTAGAATTTACTGTAGATTAGAATTTTCTCTCTCAGATTTCGTAGAAATATTTTCCACTTCGTGCCTGGTTTCTTTAACAATTTTTGCAATTTATTCATGTTGCTGTATCAGCCTTCTGACACTAATGCTGAGAAGATCATTTTAATTCACGTGCCGCCATTCATGTGTTCTTGCACCAACAGAGGAACATTTATGTTTTTTCTAATATTTGTATACTACAAATAAAGTTGCTAGGAGTATTCACACATAAACTTTTGTGAGAATATAAATTTTAATTTTTCTTAGGGAAATTAGAACTGATGGCTCATATGTTGTAAGTATCTTTTGAATTCTTAGAAACTGTCAAACTCTTTTGCAAATTTGTTGCACTGTTTTATATTCTTACCAGCAATACATGACAGATCCAGTTGATACTGCATATTTTTTAATCACAGGAATTAGCACAATCTATAATTATACATCTGTAGGATTGTGTATAAATTTTGCAAAGGAAAAGGATAGTTTTTATTTAATTAGCTTAGTACAATTCCAGACATGGCATAAGCACACAATAATTAACAGATAATGTTCATATGGAAAGAACTGAATCTAAATATTGGCTTCTAAGTTGATATACAAAAATATTTTCAGATCTGAAAAATAATACTAACCTAATATTTTAAGTTGATGATTTACATAGGTTGTAAATTAAAAAGTCAGTTTTCACCTGAGCTGCATTTCTATGCCAGGTGTGTGTCTTTACATGCTAATCTAAGGACACTTGGTTGTATAGTTATTTTACAAAGCACTGTTTGTGCAGAACATCCTCTTTCTCTCTTGGCCATAGCATATGCTTCTAAACACAGAGACAGTCATAATCAATCAAGGTGTTGATTTCAAAACTGGAAAATATATGAATATTTAGAGGTAATAAATTCAATCTAGGAGACTGCTAACTATAGTACTTTGAATTAATTGTCTCATTTTTAGGGGAAGTTGCACGGGAACAATAGCAAATTTACTAACTGAACTACTACTTTGTACCAGAATGTGAGAGGTATATGGGCAGCAGCTAAATTTAGGAAACATCACTCTACTGAAAGCCTCCTTAGTTTACTATCTTTTTCTACAAATCAGTTTTTCTTAAGGGAAAAAAACAGCAAGTGTTTATTGAATAGAATTGTGTTTTACATGATGTTTTTCTATACCCATGGCAACACTGAACAATTCAAGAAGTGACTTACTGAATAAAAATAGCCATGATTATCTGCTTAGTCACAGGACAGAAACAGCATTCAGCATTATAAAAAATGTGTTTGAAGAGATGAAGCACTCTAAGAATGTAGAAATCATTAATAATGTTATCAGGAGCTACTTTATTAAGTGTGTGGCATGACATTAGTATTATTCACAGTATTTCTTATGTACCATGAGATCTTTAACATCTGCCTAGAGAATCATTGTAAACTATTATCAATTTCCTTACATATTTAAGGCCAGTTATTGAAACAATGCAGGACTCCTCTTCCCCTTTACTTCGAAATTTCTAATAGACCTGAATTTGCTGTTTTATATGAGCCCTCAAAGGGAAAATAAAACTCCAAAGGAAGACAATATTCATTGTAATTTTTCAAGTGTGTATGTGTGCATAGTATTTGTTTGCTATATTTCAAATTAGTAATTTTGATAAGAACTATTATCTTAGTCATTGTACACTATTAGCACAAAAGATATTCAGTAAGCGAAAAGTTTTTAGTGTATTTGTTAAAGAGAGAGGCTGAAGAATAAAAATGATACTATTTGACAGTATGTAACTTCCCCCAATACTAGGAATTGATAGTCTACTAATGGGTCTTATAAATAACTCATCCTGCTGTACAGTACTTTGCTGTATAATAGAAATCATATAAGCATTGTAAATCAACTATACTTTAATAAAAAATAAACAAAATTTTTGTATACACATTGTCTAGTTTGAAGTGTTCATATCTAAAGAGTAAAATATGATGATATACTAACTATTTTTAAAATTTCCTTACTCCCACATGAGATTCCTTTTTGATCTTTAGAAATAGAAAACCAGATGAAAGACAGCTATTGGGAAAAATCTGAACATCTAGCTTCCTGAATATTTTAATTCATACACAAATTCATAGGATAGTGTAAATTTAGAATAAATGTTGTGAAAGGGTAGAACAGGTTTTTATTTTCATGTAAGTTTAAATTCATATGCTAATTTTCAGATGCACCAAAGAAATTTACCTTTTTTTTTTTTTTTTTTGCTTTTTATGGCCGCACCCACAGCATATGGAGGTTCCTAGGCTAGGGATCCAATCAGAGCTACAGCTGCCGGCCTACACCAGAGCCACAACATAGGATCTGAGCCGCGTCTGCAACCTACACCACAGCTCACAGGTAACACCGGGTCCTTAACCCACTGAGCAAGGCCAGGGATTAAACCTGCAACCTCTTGCTTCTTAATCAGATTTGTTTCCCCTGCACCATGATGGGAACTCCCAAAGGAATATTTTTATTTGAAGATGGATTTATTTATGCCTTGCCAATCAATTGTCTTGAGCAAATACAGGAGAAAAACACTTGGTAGTTATATGACAGTTAAGGAAATAAGAGAACTGTAGCTAAGCAGGACTGAGGCATATAGAAAATATGAAAGGAAAGGGGCTTGAATTAGTCTGGAAAAAAGAAGAGGAGAGTGGCCAATTTCAAGTTAAGGTGGAAGGTGGTGGTTATGTATAGTCTTCCAATGGAATCCCAATAACCTGCACATTTACTGTGAGTCTTCTACCATAAATATCCATGTGTACTGAGACACAGTACCATTTTGGTAATAGTGTTGCATTTAAATGTATACGGTTGGCTTTTGAACATGAGATTCCATGAGAGCTGCATAGGTCTACTTATACTCCAATTCGTTTCAGTAGTAAACAGTAAATGCTACACTACTGCAAAATCCATGGTTGGTTGAGTCTAAAAATGGAACTACCAATATAGAGGGTCAATTGTAAATTACACTTGGATTTTCTGAACAGAAGGTCAAAATTCTTAATTCTCAAATTGTTCAAAGATCATTTGCAGTTTTAGAGCAGTGAATTACCTTTCTCAAGTTTTTTTCTTTTAAAATGTTGTTAAATATATATTGTTTTGTTTCATTTTGAGATAATATTATTGAGATAAGATCTAATCCAGTTTTTATACATGAAATATCAATGTAACGACTAATACACACTCTCTTTTAAATAAATTCTAAGGTTGTATTTAAACATTTTAGCACTGTAACTTTTACTTAAATAGCAATTATTTTTCTAGGTAAAGTAATCTTTCTATATTTTAGGAGGGATATCCCAGCAAACTGTAGAATATGGTCCTATATTTACTTTTAATGTAACATTGATCAGCAAAACTTAAAAATGTTTTGCTCAGGATAGAAAGCAAAACATTTCTGAGCCAAGAGAACTGTTAAAGTTGAATCAAGTGTGTTTCTTGAGGACAGAGATGGTGTATGAATCAACTGGCTGGTAAATGAAGAAACCAAATCAATGCTATTGGCTGAATGGTGATGAAACTGATACATAAAAAAATATAAACAGTTTCACCTAATTGTTTACAATTTTAAATCTCATATTTTTTCTTTGCTTACAAAGAATGTTATTCCTTATGTTACAGCATATTTCTCTTATTTTTTCATTTACTTAACTAAACTAAGCAATTGCACCATAAACTATTTCCACTTGTAGTTCAGTGAATATATCCTTTGTATTGCTTTCCCTTGAACCATGGTAAATTCCTAAGTATGAAATTTTTCTGTTGCTTTTGTTGCATTTCCCAGATGCATGAACTATATCCTTAAATGCGCACAGATGTAAGAAGTACTTTTTTAATTATAAATATCCAAATCTGAGTTTTAGAAAGAATAGGATAATAATATCTCAATAGTTCAAATCCTGTTGTCAAAAATAAGAAGTTAATTTTGGATTTAGCATCGCATCATTTTTTTTCTAATAACTTTTATACTTGAGCTCTGATTTAATCTAGTAATAAGAATTTATTTAAATACTGCTATATGTCTTGTAGTACACACAAAGGCATAAAGGTACATAACAAAGATATATTACATATACCTTTAAATCTAACTATACACAAAAAAGAGATTACCATGAGTCTCTGATGGCTTAGCAGGTTAAGGATCTTGTGTTTTTACTGCTGGGATCTGGTTATGGTGATGGTGCAGGTTTTGTCCCTGGCCCAGGAATTTCTGCATGCTGTGGGCACAGGTAGGGGGGAAAAAAAAGAGAGACAGAGAGACAGAATTTACCTACAAAAAAATGTCGCTTCCTCAAAGGTGTCCTTACCTCTGACCTCAATTTCCCTAACATATCTTACTCATTGATGACAAATGATAATTCCTTAAAACAAAGCTCCAGTCACAAAAACTCCCTGCTCAAAGATACCTGATTAAATATAAGTATCTCTATTGGGAATTAAAACCTCCAGCAAGATGATCCAACATATTTTCTGTGTAACTTCTCTCTTCTCCCCATATACAGCTATGATATAGACTAGGAATTTCTTATTTTTCCAAAATTCTCAGTAAAGTTACCCTTCTCTGCTTGATTCTCTTTTGTCTATATATCTTCTGTCTCTATCACTTATTGTAAGAGCCCTAGTCAATCTTTCAAAGCAGTTCAAATACCATGATTTGAAGTCTGTTCCTACTTCCTTAAAATAAGCATACTGTTGCTTTAACATGACTTTTAATACCACTTTTCACTTATCCTGTAGTCATGTTTTTTTGTGTGAAGTTATTTTTTTATTCATCCTAGATTGCATTTTCTGTTTTAGAGCATGGGGAAATCAAAATATTGATTTTTGTACTTGAATTAAGCAATTAATAAGATTAAATGCTAAATGTAAAATATTAAATTAAGGCCCACTCAGTGAAAGAGATGATTCCTAAAAAAAAAAAGAAAGATTGCTTTAATACAAATTGTTATATAAAAATATAATCTCACGTCATTCTTCAACCCATTTATGAATTCTCATTGTAAAGTAGGAAAGAGTGAATTTCAATCAGTTAAAAACCACATATACAATGCTGTGAAGAAGAAAAGCAGAAGGTAACTTGTGCAAAAGTAAAAACAATGATTCTATTTGAATAGAGGGGAAGAAATGTGTAGTTATCAAACATTTCCTGGGTAGCGTGTCAGATTTGTTAAGTCATTGTGTTGAATATGATTGTCTACTGGAACAAAGGATCTGTATAGAAGAAAACAAAGATGTAACGATGCCAGACTACAAAGGTCACCTTAAGTGGGTTGATGACATCAAGTTCTCTTTTAAGAAGACTTGCAGGGCACTTGGTCCTGTCCAAAACACACATAAGACTCTTGGTCCACATCAAAAGGCCCTTGAAATTTGTCTTAACCAAAATGTCCATGAGCATACTTGGTCCAGCCAAATGGTTTTGGACAGGACCAAATATCAAAGACCATTTTGTGTGGACCAAATGTCTTGTGGACATTTTGGACAAGACCAAACGCCTACTAATCTTAAAAAGTTTTAGCTTATACACAAAACAATTTATTTTCTATTTCAAGTAAAAGGAGTTTGGAGATAAGGCTTCTAAGATAGGATGATTACATGAAATTGTAATGATTTAGCCTTCTTCTTTTAGGCCAGTCCACATTCTATTCCAAATCATAATCCAGCATGGCTGCCAGAACTCCAAGCATCACATACATATTACTTCTAACATCAAGGAGGAAGGGATGAAGCAAAGTATGATCTCTCCTTTGAAAGAAATGTTTCAAAAATATGTCAAGAGGAGTTCCTGCTGTGGCTCAGTGTGTTAAGGACCTGACATGATCCCTGTGAGCTTGCAGGTTGGAGCCCTGGCCTTGCTCATTGTGTTAAGATTCCAGTGATGCCACAAGCTGTTGCTCAGATCACAGATGCACTCCGATCCTGTGTTGCTGTGGCTGTGGCATAGCCCTCAGCTGCATCTCCATTTTGACCCCCAGCCTAGGAACTTCCATATGCCGTAGAAGCAGCTGTAAAAAGAAGGGGAAAAAAGGAAATATATCAAGATACTTATGATCAATGGCCATGCCCAATGAAAAAATTACTGTTGTGTTCACCCCTAACTAAAGGGTTATTGAGGAACAACTTTCTTCTATGTTGTCATGTGCCTAACTAAAAGTCCGGAATTTTCTTATTATGGAAAGAGAGAGTATTTATTGAGGAATATCTTGCAGGTTTAGGTGGGAAAAGCCATTTGATTTTGAGAGTATATTTTTAGTAGGATGACAAACAGAATTGTGGAGATAGTAGAAAGGGAATTGTTAGGAAAATGATATATCACATTTTCAATCAAGAAAGACATTTGCGTGTGAAAGAAAAGCAATTAATAGTAAGGTTTCTAGGGAAAGTCTCAAGGTTAAGAGAAGGAGAGAGAACTCTTCATCTATGAAGGAAGAGTGTTTAGAGCTCTTGAGGTACTGTCGGGAGCCTGGGGGGAGGTTTAAGAAAACACCTACTGTAGGTACGACTGAAAGAACATATGTACAAACTAAAGCATATTGAAAGGCAGAGGGTGATAGTTCTATAGGTTCTATCAGATAGCCAGGACCTTTTCAGTTTAATACTATCACTAGCCATGAATCATAAATGACTGTTAAAGAGAAGTAAAGCAGTCCAGGTGGTAAATGGATAAAGTTTGGAATAAGGATTCAAGAAATGAGTTAAGAGCTCTCTAAATAAAATCAAATTATGGAGCATGTGTCTGAATTATTCCTGGCTCTGCTGGGTAAGAATTTCTTCATCTAGTCTGAAGAAAACTTAGGTGCCTCATTAGCGCAGTAGGTAGCGCTTCAGTCTCATAGTCTGAAGAAAACTCACAGATCCATTAAGAAAGTACTTTATCAAAGATTTTATCTCAGATTACCTGGATATTGCATCACTTAAAGAAATTAGCTCTCTTAGTAAAGATATGTATTTTACAAAACTGTAACCGGCTTTATACAGGCACTGTTATTGTTTAATTATGGATTTCTGGGGGAAAAAATCTCTCCTTGAAAATCTTGCTGTCAGAGACAAATTCTTAGCTGGTTTTGGAATGTAATGTTGGTTTCCCAAGCAGAAAGCTAGTTACATGAAGTGCTGAAAATTCACCACCAGCTTTTTCAGTAAAACTATAAATAACAACTGTATTGTGCCTTGGGAAAATAAGCACGGGCTCAAAACTTTATTAAAAGTTATTTTTTCCCTTGAACTGCTATGTAAGTCATCTATAGAATAAACCTCATAACTTATGTTTTATTCTTTAACAGACAAGGAAGAAGGTAATTGGTTTGTCTGACTGTGTATATATTCCCAAAATATCATCACAAAATATGTTTGGAGGCAGGGTGAGAAATCATCTAAGAAAAGGTGACTTTGCCTGCTAGATTAATTTTTAAATTAGGTTAAACATACTGTTGTTAAATAACAATTTCCCAGTTTGTATTTTTCTGATCATTCCTTGATTATGCATAAAATAGGAATCTGATTTATTATGAAGTGTACAGTTCTACTGCAGGAATTAATAGAAGTATGTCCTCTGCATAATCTATCCTAAACAGGGTGAGTCTATTGTTTAAATAAAAAGACATATTTCATGTTATAATTGGTCAAAAACACTCAAGAAATAGCTGGCCAGTTTTGAAAGGTATGTGAGCGAATAAATTGGCTTCTCTACTTAAAAATCAAGTTGTCACCAGAATGCCTTATTTCTCTGATTCAATGATTATCATTTAAAATAAAATAGAAAATTCAACACAGAAACAGGGTACTTAGGTGAGAGGGTGGAAGAGAAAAACAAAGAAAGATACAATTATAGTTATAAAGCTCCAAGCAGTAAGCACTGTTTTTATGGGTGTTCTTTCAATTTGCTCACTCTCACTTACATCCAATGAACCTATTGGAAAAAAGAAAAACAAACCAACAAAACGTCTTGATACTGTTAATATGTTTTTTCTTTTGAATTTAGTGAAGTTAAATTCACTTTATATACTTCTTCCCTCAATCCCAGTAAACCTAATCAAAAATAATTCACTCAGGTGTTCCTGTCTTAGTGCAGTGGTTAATGAATCAGAGTAGGAACCATGAGGTTGCAGGTTCGATCCCTGGTCTTGCTCAGTGGGTTAACGATCCAGCGTTGCTGTGAGCTGTGCTGTAGGTCACAGACTCAGATCATATCCTGTGTTGCTGTGGCTCTGGTGTAGGCTGGCAGTTGTAGCTCTGATTAGACCCCTAGCCTGGGAATCTCCACATGCCACGGGTGCAGCCCTAAAAAGCGAAAAAAAAAAAAATTCACGCACTAAAGGGGTTGGGAGCAAATATCTGGATTTCTTAGGGTTCATATAAAAAAAATATAGTCAGCACAATACATCATATACCCACTGAAGTCCCATTTAGAATGAATTTGGAGCAACTGACCTGGAGGAAGAAGGCAGCTGTGGGTGAAAGAGACTGGAGTCTTGGCCCTTTGAAATAGGAAGAGAAGGTGAGTGTGCTCTGTAGGCTTTGAAGTGTCTTTACCTTGTTATAGATGTATCTGTTATTTTCCAATTTCTCTTGTTGTTGTAGAGATTTAGGTTAGAAAGTGATAGAGGGATGTGTGATCAGTATTTAGGCAGCATATTTTGTCATGGTGATTACTGAGACAAAGTGAAGGATTCAAGCAAATCATCTTTTCACGTTATTTCGGAACTCCTAAAGGAACTGGGTTTAAGTACATTCATCAATTAAAAGTAAAGTGACAATTTCAGAATAAACTATTCTTTCATAACTAATACCGTATGCTTTGTAATTATTTACTTGTGTTTCTTTCTCATGAGACTTAGATCTTCATAGAAAATAATGTGCCTTATTCCTTTTTCATAAAATCCCCATGTTATAAAAATGATTGGCAAAAATGTTTGTGTAATAAACTTAGCTATGTTTTCCATGTTGTCTTCCACTTTTTGTAGTGTTTTCTTTTAGGCTCTTCAACCTGTGATTCACTCTTCTTACTCATGTTTTTATTTCAGAAAGTTTTAACTATAGAGATCATATCTTTTAAGAGAACAGTGAACAAATATAAAAAGTTTATATTTTAGGGTGAATGAATAAGAATGAGTATAAAAAACACTTATGAGAAAACAGTGTATAAGTGAGTCTACATCGGTGTAGTGGCAGATCTAAGAATGGTCTTCAAATCCTTGAAGGGCTGACTTAAGGAGAAGCAGTGTCTGTTCCTATCAGGAAAATACACAAGAACATTGAGGTTAGATCCATGTAACACTTTGTTGTCCAAATTTGGAGGAGCTGATTTTTAAGGGGTGAGTTTCCTGTGCCTGGCTTGCTTGCTTAAAGTGACAGTCTCAAAAACATTCCTTCTTGGAATTGGAGAGTTTGTTGATTGCCACACTCATTTCTCTTAGGTATAAGAGTTACGTCATCACTTGCCCAGCCGCTAGCCAACTCATAATAATGTTTATGAGCTTATTTCTGACATAGACACCTAACAAACTATAGGCAATACTAACATGTAATTTTAGCAACTGCTGTACTAGGACTTAGGGAATAGAGAGGTTGATAAGGTTACTTTTTCTTTCTGGATATTCATGGTTTGAAGAGAGAGGAAAAGTAATAATACACATTCACAATACAATGTGTAAAATGCAAATAATCCAGTTCTCATTTTTTTCTCTTCTGAACACCATAAATATTGTTTTGTGAATTTAGATGGGAAATGTGCATGTCCATTCTTTTCAGATCTCTTTTTGTTTGTTTCTATGTTCTGTTCCCAGGAGAGAAAACCTGTGTTAAAATCTCACTGATAGTGAGGAGGGATGGGCTAGGGGCTTGGGATGCAAATGTTGTAAAATGATGTTGTGATGATGGTTGTACAACTACAAATATAATGCAATTCTTGAGTTTAAAAAAAATCTCACTGTTAAAGAAGGACTTTTGACTAAGTAGACAATATGAGCATATTTATAAAAGGAGTCAGACTCCTTTTCCATAAACATCCACTGAATTTTCTAGACTGCAACTCTGACATGTAGCAATGGAAATTAGCTCAACCAAGGTGGGGAAAAGATGTGGCAAAAATGTAACAAAAGCAATGCAAATTTATTTGGTGGACTACCTTGCTTGCTTGGGAAGGCTAAATATGTATTTTCCAGTTAACAGAACACATACTTGATGTTCCACATTTCAGTATCCTCCGTGCCAAAAATCTCTCCCAGCTTCTGGACTTTGCACCTGTAATTATCTGTTTAGAAACTCTACCTCCCTCTAATTCTTTGTTGATACAATTTATTTACATATTTTACCTGCCTGCCTGTCATTATTTAAGCCCAATCTCTACCAATTATATAGTGTCATAGCTGCAAATACTGTCTCTCATCATGATTTGAAAAAAATATATATTATATTTATGTATGTGTAATCAGTTTTATTCATTTATTATTAAATTATTAATTTTTTGTCTTTTTGTCATTTTAGGGCCACACCCACACATGTGGAGGTTCCCAGGCTAGGGGTCTAATTGGAGCTGCAGCTGCTGGCCTACACCAGAGCCACAGCAACACAGGATCTGAGCCACGTCTGCAACCTACACCACAGCTCACAGCAACACCCAATCCTTAACCCACTGAGCGAGACCAGGGATCGAACCCACAACCTTATGGTTCTTAGTCGGATTCGTTAACCACTGAGCCACGACGGGAACTCCTAAATAATGTTTTTTTTTGTTTCATTATCTTATAGACATTTAGTTCAGCGCTTCTAAGCTTTTTGCTTAATTTTGTGATCCCAAAGCTCAGGAGAATATTTGGTAAATAGATTTTGAGAGGCTAAAAGGAAGTTCTGAAGCTTACCAAGGATTAGTTTTATTAACACAGAATGAAACTTAGAAGCTGGTCAGCTTTACATCAAATAATAGCTAGGGTTTTCATTTATTGATTGTTGCCAAAAAATATAGTAATTTTTATTTATCTTCTCTAAGGGAATAATTTTACCCTTGTCTAAAACTCTTTTTAAAAGAATTCCATAAATGGATAAATAAATACTTTGCTTTTAATATTTTTCTGCACTTAGATTTATAAATTCGGCAAGTATCTTAAAGTGCTATTTGTGTAAATAGAGTGTAGTTTAGTATTATGTTGTTTTAGAGGTACAGAAAAACATAAGTTTGATTTAATTAGCTATCAATCTGCAATACATGCAAAGGAGCTTCTGCCAATTACACTAATTTCCATTATGAATGAAAAATTGTTCAATTCAATGTTTAACATATTAATCGTATAATGAGATAGAAAGATATATGTCTATTTTTAGTTTCATATTAAAAACTCTGTTACATTAGCAATTAGTTAATATTTCATTTGATGGCTAATATAAATAAGCTCATTACAGGTAAACAAATTTACTTTCATAAGAGACCATATTTTGTCATCTATAAAAAGAGGTGCTTCAATTAATGAGATGTGGTTTCTTGCCTTGTTTATCACTCTATGGTACCAAAATTTACAGTAAGCAAATTTTATGTTTCATTTACGTACTAAAAAGATCATACCAGAAAAATCATACTCTAGATAATTGTATTCTTGGGCTATTTAAAGTTTTCTGTTGAAATGAAGATAAGTGATAGAGAAATTATCTTTTGCATACATTGTTAGGATGTAGAGAAAGAAAACCTGAATTCTCAAAGAATAATATATTAACATTTTACTGGGAAACTTGGCCCCTTTCAAATATAGGATCTCTGCAGTTCTTTTGACTGGCATTTTTTTTTTTTTTTTAATGGCCACACCATGGCATATGGAGTTTCTGGGTCTGGGGATTGAATCTGAGCTGTAGCTACCACCTGTACCACAACTGTGGCAACACAGGATCCTTTAACTTACTTTGCCAGCCAGAGATAGAACCTGCACCTCTTCAGCTACATGAGCCACTGCAGTTGGCTCCTTAACCCACTGTACCACAGCAGGAACTCAAATGGCTTTTATAAAGCTTGCTAGCTTGTGATTACAGAATCCATCATCCTTCCTCACTAAGCACCACAAGGTCCTCTCTCCCATATCTGAATATTGTGAGGCCCTTCTTCCCCTAATGGTCACAAGCCAAATTTTGGAAGGGACTTGCTTTATAATGAAGTATGAGAAAGCCTATAATTTCACTGTATTTAGTATCTGAAATGTTGGCATCACCTAGGATCATTTGTGAATGCTTCCTTCCTTCCTTCTTAAGGGGTAGATGTTACTAAACAAATAAAGGCTGGTTTTGAAAATGTAGATCTGTGGTCTTATTTGTTATTATACTCCCAGTGTCTTCTATTTTACTTTCATTTCTAAAAATAAGCGGATTGGACCAGGTAATAAACTTCGATCAATGAGGGTAAATTATTGATCCCAAGGAGTGTAGATAAAATCAAATCATGTTACAAATTATTGTCTTACTATTTCACAACTTCTGGCTTCAAATTCTTTGTGGTTTGGCACTGCAGTGATTCTTTCTGACGTATGTTATGAAATCATGCATGGTCTCCTTTAAAAGTCTAGGCAATAGATGTTATATCTCTGTGTTTTTCATTGCCACATACTATATTCTCCCTAAGTAAATAAGTATTCTTAATATTTCCATATATTTGGGGAAGATAATTTAATTGTTTAGGAGGAAACAATTTTGATCACCTTGACATTTTAGTCATATAACTTTAGAAAAAATATGAAATGCTATAATGTACAATCCTGATAACTTGGAAGCTTTCTAAGAAAGAAAATCAAACAACATAGGCTAGCCTAAACTTTTAAAAATCCGTGTTACTAAGTGTTTTTTAAGAGATTTGCTTTTGAAAAACTGCAAATAAATTCAAAAACATATATATTACTAATATGGCCTGACTTATTGAATAAAGTAAAATTAACATCTGCCAGTCAGCTATGGATATAGGTTTTTATAGATTTATCACCTGGAAGTTGATAAGTCCATAAAAAGAGTTGTTAATATTCAGGTAAGAAAACGGTGAAAATTCTATTTAAGTTGGTTCTCTCTCAGTGACCTAGAACACTCTAATCATATTTGTCCTAAATCATTCCTCATCCCAAATTCATCAGTCTATTACTTACACAAAGACAACATTTTATTTTGGTTATTTATAGTACAATTAATAATAAAAAACATATTATTTGTTAAGGACATATTCCTCAAAATTAAAACTTGCATCAGTTTTGGATCCATATTATAATATTTCATATAATGTTTATGTTAAACCCTCCTCATTTATTTAATGCAATTTTATAACGGCGTAATAGAGAATGTTGGCATGTATACATATATGTGGGCTTACTAACAGCATGATGAGGTCTGTAAAAGGTAAAGGATACTTGTTTATAATTGTGCTATACTTTTACCCATGTTGTTGATTAAAGTGAAGTCAAGAAGTGACAGTAATGTCTTACATAATACACATCTCAGAAAAAGAAAGAAGATGAGCAAATTAGTCTTCCATATCCCCCAGTAAAATTCAGGCAAGACTGATTTCATCTAAAATTTTCAGAGGCAAGATTTTTCATAGACGTTCAGTTACAATATTGTCATTTTCTTGTACTGCATATTGTGTTTACAAAATGAATATTATGAATATTTCAAATAAAATATAAGCAATAATATAATTTATATGCAACATTATATTTTACTTGCAAAACTGTCAGATACTTTCACTACAGTTATGAAACACATCTGATGAATATCCTTTGTATTATTTAAAGTTTATGGTAAAAATGAATAATGTTTATTTGATTATACTTTAGTGCAAGATGAATGAATATTAAACCCAAATATTTATGCATAAGAGAATAAGATCTAGAAAAACTTTAGTCCTTATAATATACTGCCTGTAAAAGTGCAGATTGTTGAGTTCAGATCAAAACATGGGTTTTGAAGTTTAAAACATTTATTTTTCATCTATTCATTTATTTAAACCCAAACAGTTCTAAAAGCAGTCAGAATGGAGATTAACTTATTTTTCTTAATTGAACTACCTGTTTTATAGTGTGTAGGAAAAAATAAGAATGAAAATCATGATGAAAGAACAATAGCATTAATCTTAAAAGTTTCTTTAAAGTCTATACCTTCCTTAGAAGAGTCAAATCCAGAAGCATTTCTGCTTAAAAGGAAAGATGAAAACAAAACCACAAACATTATCCTTAAATTTAAATAAATAAATCTCAATCATGCAATGAACTTGGAGTACCCTGGGTTCTTTCTCAAACTTGTTGGTAAGGTGATGCTTATAGTCATGAAAGAAATAATGTAAAGAAAAAAAGATAATTCGATTAAAAAAGTAATCAAGTTCCTGAAGAAGCCCAGAGCAGAGACGGTTGGGAGTCAAATCTATCACGATACACATTTATCAAGATTATACTCCATGCTAGTTACAATACATGTGATTGTTGTGTGTCTAATAGCTGCACTGATACACGAGTCCCATTTTAACCATTCATCTAAGAGCTTGTTCATTCAATAAATATTTATTGTCAAGCACTGTGCTATTTAATGTGAATACAACAGTGATCAAAAAGAGACTTTCTCCACATGTCCTGAGTTTACAAGCTAGACCTAACAAACCATACAAAAGTAAATCTACACCGTGAAGAAGAGATTAGAGGGGGAAATGTATTATACTATGAGAATGTATATCAGAAAAACTAGTGTATTTAAGGACACAAGGGAAGGTTATTCTAAATATATTACGATTGCTTTTCTTAAGAGTTAGTAAGATAAACACAGAGTTTAGAAGCACTCCCAGTAGAGAAATATGTAAAGACTCTGGAAAGAAGGAGACTGGAATTTCTAACATGGGTAACCAGAAGCCACTAAAGCTAAGGCCAGAAATGGAAAAAATACTAACCTGTTAGCTGTGGTTGGCAGACCCCTGAATATCGTTAGTGGTTAAATATTCCTTTCCAGCACAAGCATATTATGATGTCTTTAATATCCAATGGCAACAGACGAGATAAAGATTAAGGCTCAAACTAGGATTCACAGTTTTGGAGACTGCATTTCGTTTTACCCAAATCCAAGTGGCATTATGCTCTTGGTGTCACTATCCAACCATGCCCAGAAATTGCTAATTAAGAATAACATTCCTAGGAGAGTTCCTGTCATGGCAGTGGTTAATGAATCTGACTAGGAACCATGAGGTTTCAGGTTCAATCCTTGGCCTCGCTCAGTGGGTTAAGGATCCGGCATTGCTCTGAGCTGTGGTGTAGGTTGCAGACGCGGCTCCTTGTGATTGCCATGGGGATTAAATACTCTAAAGTTATAATAATAATCTATTTTAAAATGATATCAACTTAGTTTTAGTCACAAAACCTCTGCTCCTTTACAGCTCCACATCCCTCACCACTTTATATTATCAATGTCATAATTTATGTTTCTATATTGTGAACTCATTAACATAGAATTATACTTATTTTTATGCATTTTTGTCTTTAAAATCTTGTATAAATAAAAATGGATTTAAAAACCAAAATTACAAAAATACTAATTCTTTATACTTTTCCACCTTTACTAGAAAACTGTATTTTCTTATAACTTCAAGCTGCTGTCTCATATACTTTCCTTTCAACTCTAAGGACTCTCTCTTTAGAATTTCTAATAGGTCTGGTGAACTCTCTCAGCTTTTGTTTGTAAGGGAATGTCTTAATTTCTCCCTCATTTTTGTTAAATATAAAATTATTAGTTGATAATTTCTTTTTCCTTTTCCATACTTTAACTACATCGTCTCTTTGTCTTCTAGCCTGCCAGATTTCTGCTTAAAAATATGCTGAAAGCCTTACTGGGGATCCTTTGAATTTGCTAAGTCACTTGTCTTGATGCTCTCAAGATTCTCTCTTTGTCTTTGACTTTTAACAGTTTGATTATACTGTATCTCAGTGTGGGTTTGTATATCCATGCATTTCCTCAAATTTGGGAAGCTTTTGGCCATTATTTATTTAAGTAATCTCTCTTCTTCCTTTTTATCCCTATGCTTTTAGTCTGGAAAGATAGAAAACTTCCCTTGGGAAGCCCACATAAAAACTAGAATATTTCAAATAATTTTCCCTATGCCCAAAGGAAATAACTAGGAATTGGACCAGTTTCTCCCGACTGAACTCTAACTAGCATGGACTAGGCAAGGGGTAGAAAAGGGAAAGTGAAAATGGAATGTAATTTCTTATTGTTTTGAATGTGGCTTTTTCTTGGTTCGGTATTTACTTGATTGTTACAGGTTTTGAATGATTTCTGGAGTTCCTATAAAGTTACTTTAGCTAGTCTAAGTTGTTTATGTGTTCTCCTGTGGGGATTCAAGGGCATGGAGCTTCCTGGTATAGCATCTTATTGATGTTACTTCCTAGGATGGTTAGTTTTATGTGTCAGTTTGGCTAGACTGCAGCACTGAGTTGTTGAGTTTAACACTCATCTATGATACTATTTTGTGGGTGTGGTTAACATCTATCGTCAGTTGATTATATGTAAAGGAAATCACCCTAAATAATGTGAGTGGCCTCATCCCATCAATCTAAATTCCTCAATAGAAAAATCTGAGGTTTCCAGGGAAAAAATTCTTCCCCAAGACTTCTGCTCAAAAGTTTCCAGCCTGCCAGCCTATTATATATATTTCATACTAGCCAGCCGCAAAATTGCATGAGCCAATTCCTTGAAATATTTCTAGATAGATAGATAGATAGATGATAGAGAGATAGATAGATAGATAGATAGATAGATAGATAGATAGATAGATGATAGATAGATGATAGATAGATAGATGATAGATAGATAGATAGATACAGACATACGTACTGCTAGTTCTATTTCTCTATTCAGGGGAAAATTTAGATACCCAAACTTTTATGAACATAGTCTCTTGGTGATCCTCTTCCCCACACTATCTTCCACACTTGCCAGCTTGGCTTTGTTGAGGAGAAGCATCCCTCCACCAGCTTCATCACAGAAGGTAAAGAAGCACAGTGGTCCCTCCTCAGGCACTCTCCTCAAAGGTCACCATATTCTCTATCTCAGTCATCCCTTTACATAGTCAAGTTAATGATTCTGCTGAAAGGAATCCTACATTTAACATTTGGAAGGGCACAAAATCTGAGAGGTCTCTAATCTTGGAATGTTGAATTTTTTAGGGTAATTTTGTTATATTGCTTTAACTTTAGAATTTTTTTAAGTTCTATATTGACACACAATACCAATAGGCAATTGAAGTGTTCTGTGATTTTAGTGAGTCCCTAGCTATTATTTATAGTGCCTTTCTATAAATGATAGTAGCAACAGAAGACTAGCTAGATTTTAGTCCTCAGTTATCTCATTTCCCAGAGGGCTTCTTCTAAAGAAAACAACAGCAAACTCACGACTGTTTATAAGGGCTCTGAGGTTTTCTCAATAAGATTTTAAACATTGTTTTCCTTTTTAACTTTCATATTTATTTGCTTTTTTTTTCCTATTTGTTTTTTGTAAGCATCAAGGGAATTTATTATTGTTCTTGGAATTCAATCTAAGAATATTCTTCTTTTGACAGAGTAACTTACCAATTTAAATTATTAATATGAATAAATAATATTTATTGAAATCTGACTATATTCCAGGCATGAGTTTAAGTACTTGACATGTATTAGCTCATTTGATCTTTGCCATAACCCCTTGATGGCAGTGTTATATTTCTCATGTAAAATATGAGAAACTGAAGCAGATATATTAAATAATGTTCTCAAGGTCATTAGCTAGAAAAAGATAGAGCCAGGATCCAAAGGAACTATGACTCAGAACTGTGTAATCCTCCATCCTATCATCACGACTCCAAAAGTCATAAGTAATGTGTATATATCAGACTATAACAAAAATTATACATCACAAACACAAGTAAATATATCAATGGTAGAATCATAAAATATAATTATAACAGGTTTTTATTTTTCTGTCATTTTGTTATGTTTTATGATTTTATATCTCCTTTTATTTTACTATGTTTTAGGAATTTTATTATGTGGTTTTTGTAGGAATCTTTAGATTCAGACAGAATCTTGTCTGTGCCAGTTAGTAACTGAATCATTCTAAAATTTTCCTCTACAAGGAAGAAAGAAGCAACTCAAACTAGCTTTTATAATAAAGGGATTCATCAGCTGATGGAACCAAACATACAAAAATAGATCAGATTTGAGACATGTCCCATTATGGTTCTGGCATCCCTTTTCTGAGATTCTCTCAGGTCTTTCTCCATGTTTTTGTTCTATCATCACACTGGCTATTCTCAAGGCTGTAGAAAGGTTTGGGGAACTGTCATATCTTCTTGTTTCCTCTCATAGAGAGTGATGAAGCATGTTTCTTTCAGTAACAATGGAACAAAATTCTTAAATATTATACTAATTGGGGCCTCACTTTCTGTGGCCAAGATGAAATCATTACTGACTGACTTAGGAAAGGAGGGCTACCAGAATCACTGTTGTAAAGTGGACTGGGTAATATTAATTGGCTTTAAATGCATTAGAATGCAGCCTGGAAGAAGGGTGGGATAAGTTCCAGCTCAAACTACTGGCTTCCATAAAATGGGGGAAGGTGGAAGTGTTGTCTAGCAAGAAAATTTAATTCCATCTACCTATCTATGTGACTTTCAGTCTTAGTTTCTTCATTTGTAAAGTGAAAATAATCATAGACCTTATCCTACTTGTTTTTTTGAGAAGTCAATAGTGTATATACATATAAACTTCTTCCAAAAGCCTAGACATAGTAACACAAAGAAATGATACTGTGATAATGATTATCAATAATAGTTTATGTTTTTGAAAAAATTGTTTGCAGTGATTATATCATGCTTTTATTGTAACACTTGTCTTTAGTTTTAATTTTCCTCAAGCCATTCTCTCCTCATAATTATGCATTTATCTAAATCAATATTAAATATTATCATTGGTTTCCATTTTATAAGATAAGGAATTTAACTCACTTCTTTTTCTTCAAGTTACACAATTCATATCACTTTTTAAAAATAATCTGGAATGGATAAACAAATGATGAGTATTAAATTTTCATCATTTAAATTATATACCTTATCTTTGAAGAACACTATTTTTAAAATTTTCCATGTGCTTATGCAACATAATTAAAATATATATTTTAAAAGTTGAGCTGTAAATACTAAGCCTCAAATTCTTCCTATTTGACCTGAGACTGTGTCCAAGCTATAATCCCTTCAATGATCATTCCAAATATTCTTTTTTCCCCCCCATAACTCCTTACAGTAAGAACATCTCAGCGGTTGACTTTATGCCTTCTGAATTACTGAGAAAATTGGACCGGGGAACAAGTATCTCAACTCCTTCATTCCCAACAATCCTTCTCTATTTTTTTTTTGTTTTGTTTTGTTTTTTAGAGCTACACCTGCAGGATATGAAAGTTCCCAAGCTAAGGGTCAAATCGGAGCTAATACGGAATACGAGTTGCTTCTGTGACCTAAACCACAGCTCGTGGCAATGCCAGATCTCCAGCCCACTGAGCGAGGTCAGGGATCAAACCCTCATCCTCATTGATACTAGTCAGATTTGCTTCCACTGCACCACAGCAGGAACTCCTCTATCTTTTTAATTCTTCTTTTCTGTCTGAGGGGAGAAAGGATTCTTTTCCTATCCAAGATTTATTATTATTGTTATTATTTTGCTCTGGTTGCAACTCTTCTCACCTCCTCATGGTTGTTGCTCTGTTAATCATAACATTTCCCAGTACAATTGCCATCCCCTTCCATGATGCAACATATGAATATGTCCAAGTCTCTCTCATATTAAAAATGGAAACTATCCTCAAAATCAAACAGTTAATTAAATGGATGGCAGAGGGTAGAACAGTGGTGTCTCACTGTTTGAGTGGAAGGTTAGAGATAAGCAAGGAGAGAAGGATGAAGAGATCTGTTTGGTAATGAATTCAATGGGGAGGATTTAGTATAACATGTTTATTTTAGTATAGATAGAATACTTATAGATATGTGTACATACATTAATCAGTGTATATACAGGTAGTTTCTTTCTCTATCAGCTGAGAGGACCTAGAAGCAAGGACATCTTAGCAGCAATCAGAACATCTAGTGCTCAGATTTTGGTTACCAGTCCTATTCTTCAATAAAGAGAACAAGTTTCTTGGAGAGATGGCTTATTGTCTAATTGGGGCAGGAAATATGCAAGATGAGTGTGGAATTTCATATTGTCAGAGACAGGTAAGAAAGTACTAACACATACAGACACACAATGGTGAGGGTATGTCAAACAGACATAGGTACCAACAGAAAAATCTCCCAATGGCTAAAACTGGAACAATATAATTAACTAACTAAATAAAGTAGCAGTATACTATAATACAAAGTATAAAATAAATACATATATATGTGCTTGCTGATGTGAATACATATTTGAATAAATAAATAAAAGGAGGAGATCAGACAAGCCATACAGTAAAATTCCATGTAATTGAAATAAGTACAACCCCCACTGTGAGATGAAGCATAATTCTGCACTCTTGAAAAGTGAGCTGCACATAGTGAATTCCTTCCATAAAGTACAGGGGGATAAAGGAGAGACTTTAAAATGAAGAAGGCTGACAAATCCTCAGTAAGCTGGGAAATAAGGGTTAACATTGAGTGAAATTTATATTGATAATAGGTACCTTCGATATCACATGATGAAAATGACACTTTACCTTCGGTATCTTATTGCCAAAAAAACATATAATTCTAGTTTAATCATGAGAAAAAGAAACCAAATCCCAATTGAGGGGCATTTGATAAACAAACAAAAGCAACAACTGACTAGTGCACCTTGAAACTGTCAAGATCATAGAAAACAAGTCTAGGGGTCACAATCAAGGGGACACTTAGGAGATGTGATTACTAAATGTATTCCAGATGGGATCCTAGAAAAATAAAAGGACATTAGATAAAAACTAATAAATGAGGTCCCACTGTACAGCACAAGGAACTCTATCCAGTCTCTCAGGATAGAATATGATGGACGATAATATGAGAAAAAGGATGTGTATATATATATGACTGGGTCACCATGCTGTACAGCAGAAATTGATACAACATTCTAAATTGACTATACTCTATTTGAAAAACTAAATTGTGGAAAAGTTAATAATTATTGTTTTATTAATTGTAACAAATATCCTAATGTAAAATATAATAATATGGGAAACCTAGTGTTGAAATGTATGGGAACTGTCTATACTACCTTCAAAATTTTTCAGTAACTCCAAAACCAGTCTAAAATTTTTTAAAGTTATTTTAATAAGATTCTATGTAAATATTATTTTTGTAGTTTTCCTCCTTAAAGTTCAATTTAATGATGTGTCTGAATCACAATGGCAAATATTTGAGAATTAAAGTTAGGCCAGAAGCAATGTCCTCCATTTAAAAGACAAACATGAAGAAAGCCTTTTTGATTTGATTTTTTTAATAAATAAGAGAATGAAGGAGTTCCTGTCATGGCTCAGCCGAAATGAATCTGACCAATAATGTCCATGAGGATGCAGGTTCAATCCCTGGCCTTCCTCAGTGGGCTAAAGATCCAGGATTGCCATGAGCTATGGTGTAGGTTGCAGATATAGCTGGGATCCCGTGTTGCTGTGTCTGTGGTGTAGGCCAGTAGCTACAGGTCCAATTCGACTCCTAACCTGGGAACCTCCATATGATGATGGTTCAGACCTTAAAAGACAAAGACAAGTAAATAAATAAATAAATAAATAAGAGTATGAAAATCCCTCAGAGTGGTGACTTCAGAGTTGGTGCTGGGATTTTCATGGGAGCTACAAGGAATAGATCCTTCTTTCCATTGGATTTGAACCCGAGACCCTGTGGCCAGTGCTGCTACATACATCTTGCTACCTCAGCAGGATAGGAACAAATGTAGACAAAATGATGGAAGCCCACCCACCTGTTAAGAAAAAGAAAAAAAAATGTATTAGTTATACTGTTTACGCACTCGTGTCTGACCTTATTTGAAACTGTCCCTGGGCTTGTCATTCTTCTTTTACAAATCTTAGCCTTGACATATGCCCACAAAAGAATCTTCATTTTTACAGAGGGATTTATAGTTGAGCAAAAGGAAGAAGTTCATTGTTTGATGATGGTTTCCTCAAAAATCTCTTGTCATTTCCATATTTAATAAAGTCCAATCATGCTTCTCACCTGTCATCTCCTTTCTTCCTACTTTCCACATTCATATTTATTTCTAATGAGAAGATGTTGATTGTCTCTTTTGCTCTGCTTTTATCTCATCTTCCATTTCAAGGATCTTAGTTACTTTGTTAGACCAAAGTAGAATTACCTTAAAAGAATTCTTGGTGTCACAGTTAAGATAGTACATTTTCATGTTATTTTTTACTATGTATAATTGTTGATTTACTTGGTTATATCAGCTAATGATTTACAATAACCAATATATGATAGCAACCTAAATGCCCACTAATACATAAATAAATAAAGAAGGTGTTATGTATAAACAGTAGAATATTACTCAACCGTAAAAAAGAATGAAACCTTGCCATTTGGGACAACATGGATGGACCTAGAGAGTACAATGCTAAGTGAAAAAAGTCACACAGAGAAAAACAAGGACTATGTGATTTCATTTTTGTGTTGAACCTGAAAAACAAAACTAATGAACAAACATAACTAAACAGAAACAGTCATAAATACAGAGAACAGATGGTTGCTGGAAAGGGGGATTGATGGGCAGATGAGGGAAATAAGTAAGACATATAAAGAGGCAGAGATTTCTAGTTACAAAAGCAATGAGTCACAGGTATGAAATGTACAATGTGTGGGGGGGATATATTCAATAATTATGTAATATCTTTATGGTGGCAGATGGCAACCAGAATTCTAGTGGTGGTAATTTAAAAATATATAGAAATATCAACTTACTATACTGTGTACTAGGAAATAACTCAATGTTGTAGGCCAACAACAAACAAACAAACAAAAAACACATAGAAAAAGGCACATGACTTGTGGTTATCAGAGATGGGAAGTAAGAGGATGGGGGGATTGGATGAAAATCAAAAGGGACAAACTTCTAGCAATAAGGTAAATAAACACTGAGGTGTAATGTACAACATGACTAATATTATTAGCACTGCCCCATATTATATACGAAAGTTGGTTAAGAGAGAAAATTGTAAGAGTTCTAAACACATTTTGTATCTACATGAAATGAAATGATGGATGTTGACTGAACTAACTGTGATAATCATTTCATGATGTATGTCAGTCATATTATGGTGCTGTACACCTTAAACTTATACAGTGCTGTTAATCCATTATATTTCAATAAAACTGGAAGAAAGAAAAGGAAGAAAAAACTAATGCAGAGACCCCTTAAAGAAGAAACTCAGTCATATCTAAGTTTTACTGTAAATACAGAGCAGGTCAAACTGCCTGATAAATAAACAACACTTGTGATGTTATGTATTATTTGTCTGAAAGCAGACAAATAAATTGTATTTGTGCAGTCAAAAGATAATCTGTTTTGTTATGTTTTTGTCCTTAATTTCTTTAAAATAAAATAATGCATTTTTTTCTTTTATGGAATACAGTGTTCAAGCTAAAACTTTGTATGACTCCTATAAGTCTAAAATCTATGACTCTAAAAGACTCAGTCACTTTCTATTCCTTTAATTTCATGACTGTAATTAAATTCAAGCCAAAACATTCAATTTCTCTCTATGTGCCATTGCACTGATGATGCAAAAAAAAAAGACTGGAGATTCCAGGAGTATTCTTAGAAAGGCATTCTCAGAACCAGTCACTGTTAGCTCTAACCCCTCCAGAGTCAACAAAGAAAATGGAAACACAATCAATGTCCTGACTCATAGTTTTCATAAGATAAAGATAAAAACGTTTGTTCAGGAGAAGGATAATTCTTACTGAAATTCTTATTGAAATCACAGTTAATTTTATTCAGTGCCTCCTCCTGAAGGTGGACATTTACTGAGACATGGGGTCATTTAATGAATGTTCCCAATTCGTATTCATAGACCACTTAAAATATATGGCAACACTAAATAGTCTAATGACACCTAATTAAATATACAAATAAAAATGGATGACAGCATTGCATTTGGTGTCACCACTTCAATTTTTTAATAAATGGAATTTTTAATCAATTTTTTACATATAAAATAGAAAATAGAATTTTACCTTGTTTCTTGTTTGACTGGGAAAAATAGATAACACAAGAAATGCTTAGAGTAGTCCCTAGCACATAGTGTTCAACATACATTAGCTAAGAACTTAGATGACTGATAACAGATACTCGGATTTCTGATGGTTTGACTTAATACCCAAAGTAGACTTTTTAATGCCTGGAACAATATTTACAATATCTAGAATAATTTCTTTATTTTGATGGTTGCTAACTTAGTGTGTTTAATGTTCTAATATGCCTGTAGATATTCCAGAGAAATTATATAGAGAGTTCTTACGCAGATTTCCTACCTGAATCTGTTCAAAGTACTACTATTTCTATTCAGAGTATCCAAAAGCCAGAGTTCTTTAGAATATGTTTAGGACATTCTCACTGGAGAAATGCATCAATACCACATTCTTTATAAAATCTGTCAGAGATCTTGTTTCTCCCAACCATATTTTTAACACTGAACTACAGTAAATTCAAGATCATACTTTATTTAAATATCTGAGATTCATATAGCCCATATGGCCTCTCCACATAGAATGATGCAGTTTATCAATCCACAAAATTTTAGGTGGTATTACGTTTCTTTTGTGAAAAATGAGGGGTCTAGTAAGCTACCTCACCTCTGCTAAAAAGAGAATCAAGGTAATATCCATAAGCAGGACTAGAATATGCCACACAGTACAATTTGGATTTTACCCAATAAAAGAAAAAAAAATATAAATGCCAAAAGGTCTGCATCAATGAGAAAGAGAAATTAAAGAAGTAAGACTGATATATCAGGTCACTAACTGTGGAGGATAAAGAACCAAGAGAAAAATTATCTTGAGTGCATTTTATGGCTTATGCATGACTTGTATTATAAAACTGGTAAAGATGCCTTAATAATTTTTCTTATCCCCTAGTTTTTAAAAATTCGGGGTGCCTTCAATGCCAGAGTTCCATGCTCCCTCCATTGGTATTCTAGTGGTGGCATCTCTGCTCAGGTTTTATTCATAGTATTACAATTTTTAAAAATAAGAGATTTTTAAAAATCACTTGCTTTTAGACCAATCCCTCCTGATAGGCTAATCATATGAAGTAACTGAAGTAGAGAATAGATAATGTATTTAAGCTTTGGTTCTCAAACCCATGTGACTCATTACTCAAAGTATGGCCTATGGCCCCATCTGGAAGCCTATTAGAAATACTGAATCTCTGGCCCCCTCCCAGAAACACTGAGTCACAGTCCACATTTAAAAAGATATCTGGGAGGTGTGTAGATACATTAATGTCTTAGAACCAACACTTATTAAAACTTCAGATTCTTGGAGTGGACTACTCAGAAATTCTGTTACAGCATGTCTAGGAATTTGCAAGAGAGCGATCATCCTAGTTGATTAGGATGTTGGGGGTCCTCAGAAATATTTTCAGACTTATTTGAGGGTCATTCTAAGTGTATTAAAGTAAATATGAAAGGGATTCTAGAAATGGAGATTTTTAAGCTAAACTAATGCATCTTGGATGTTGGCATGCATGCTACTCCCAGAGCTGGGGAAACGGTGTCAGCTGAGACTGCTTTTCTGATGTCCTGCAGTCCCTGTACCGAAAGCCAACTCAGAAAACCCAGGTGTTACAGGCCAAGCCCTAGTCTCCTTAAATGTACCATCTACCTTGATGGACTCTCTTGCATAGATTTTGTTCAGTGAAAAGGAAGCCTAATGGGCAAAATAGGAGAAAACTGAAATACCACTCAGTTAAATACCATCTCATTTTTAGGTTCACCTCTGTATATAATCTGATATTTTGTCTTTCATTTTGCTCTTCTTTAGCCAACCTAAGAGGAAGGTGTTTTGCTGTTTAGAATCAGAAGTACCTGATTTGATACTTTTCTTATCATAACCAAACCATGTAGTCATGAGAGTAACACAAAGGTGAGGAACTAAAATTCCCCCAGAGTGTAGTGAAAATGTGATACTATTAATTCCCAGTTGCAACCCCACCCCAAAGGAAATTAAACCTGCAATGTTCATTCACTTCTGGCAGGAACATAAATTGGTACAACCTTTCTGGAAAGCAAGTTGGCATTATGTTTCAAAAACCATTAAAGGTTCACGTTCATACTCTTTAAGCCAGCAATTCTCTCTCAAGTAATTTTTCCTAAGGTGATGTGAGCAAAGATTTATGTACAAAGATAAATAAATGGCTATGTTATTTGTATAAAAAAAATGGGACATCATTTTATATTTGGTACCAGAGGAGTGGTTAAACATTATGATAGATATGTGATAGAGGCGTGACTGATCATGTAAATTGATTTAATATGGTCCATGACAGACATGGAAATTAGCAAACAAAAAGCAGGACCAGTGTCTGTTCAAAATGGGAGGATAAAAGCTTGCGTGGATATAAAATGGATAAGGCAGCAGAATGCTGTAATGGTAAGAACACAGGGTTTAGGTCAAGAAGATTTACATTCTAGTCTAGGCTCCAGGATATATAATTAGGGAACTAAATGTACTCATTTATAGACTCTGAGATTCAATTTTCTACCTGAATGATGGGAATACATACTACCCTATCCAAAATATTTTGTGTTTTTATGTGTCTGCGAATGTTGAACTTCTGTATATGGAAGTTCACTTTAATTTGGTTATGCAAATGTGTGAGCTATGTGATAAAAATGATAAAGATTTAAAGCCCAGAGAAAAAACTCTAGGATAAGAGAATTTGTAGGATATAAGGGTTCTGCAAATGATCTCAGAAAAACATGAAAAAGCATAGAGATACCGTTCATTACAATATTCCCACATTTTATCATGGCCACCAATGGTAGAAGAAAACCTGTCCCTGAATACGGTATTTATTCTTTCAGAACAAACTAATACCCAGTTTCTTCACTTTTAACCTGTGTTCTCCTGTTATGGTTGATTCTAATCACAGCACTCAGAGAGGAGATGTGATTTTTAATACTATCACAACACACACAAAAATGGTAACTGCCCGAGGTGTTAGGTATGGTAACAAACTTGCTTGTGGTAATAATTTTACAACATATATTTATATCAGATAATTATACTGGACACCTGAAACTTACATAATGCTATATGTCAATTCCATCTCAATAAAGCTGGGAAAAAATGGAAAATATTGGATATATGACTTGACCCCAGAAAATATATTATAATTATTCTTTTATTCAAGCTCCAGAAAGAAAGAGCTATTTCTAACACCAGGCTTTAACCTTGAAGCACATACTTAGAGCTCCCTGCAGCCATTTTGCTATCATGTGGCACTTGGACATAAGAACAATATGATGGAGAACTGAGCCACACGAAGGAAGGAGATGGGTTCTCAGACTTCCTATGCATTTTACTTCATTTATTTGAGTAAACTAAAAAAAAAAATGTTTCTATTGTTAGCAAATTTGAGTTTGCTTTCTTCACCCAGCCAAAAGAATTTTGTTAGTATAATACACAAATATTATTTATTAGTAATACAATATTTTCATTCCACTATAAATGGACATTCATTTCAAAAATATAACATTGTTTAATGTAGTGAATTGAGATACAATTTATGAGACACAGAAAATATAAATACATCAGTAAACACTTTCTAGAAATCATATCCAGAAAAATCCACATTAATGCCACACAGCAAATCATGAAATGACTGAATAAACTAATTTTGTTTATACTTAGAGAATCTATAAAATTTCTCAAAATAAGTTAAAATAAAAGAAGATGGGATAAATTTAGTAACTGTATTATAAACCATCTGAGAACCTGTATGTTCTAGCGGGAAGGCTTATAACTTTTGTTGCACTTGAATCAACATCTCTGAAGTTCAGCTTCCCTAACTGGCATCAAGTGCTAAAGTTCTCAGTGTTCGAGTTTGTCCACATGAAGTACACAGGGTAATACCAAGCACATAGGGCAGCAACTACTATAAGGTACTCAGTAAGTCTTCACTCCCTCCTCCTTTTCCCACAGTATTATAAACATAGGATATACTTACATTTGGATGAAATTCTGAAACTTATTCTATTAATTCTGTATCTTCTCACAATCCAGCACTTATACAATATTCTGAAATGATAGAAATTTCAGTATATACTTGTGGAAATGTTTTAAATATGAAATTCCCCAAAAATGCATCAACATCTTACATAAAACTGATAAAACTAAGAGTGTGTGCATTTTATGGGTAAGTATGTATTAAGCTATTTGAAATGGGTGCCTATTTTTCCAGAGAAAGCAACTTCATAGCAGGATGCCTAGGATTCTGATGGCAGTAGGATGGCTATTAAACCATATGAGTGATCCAGAGAGGGTAATAGATAGCAAAGTGTTACAGTTCTGCTGATCACCAAAAATTATTTAGGTTAGTGAAAAAAATGAGCAGGATTATGAGGAAATCCAGAAGGATCTAATTAAAGTGGGTGACTGGGCAATGTGATGACAGATTAAATTTAGTGCAGATAAGTGCAAGGTAATGCATATCAGGAAACATAATTTAAACTTTCCCTGCACACTGATGGGTTCTGAATTAGCCAGAACCTCTTAGGGAAAGCATTTAGGAGTTATTATGGATAGTTCAATGAGAAAGATGCTCAACGTGCAAGAGCATTTAAAGTAGCCAATAGAACACTTGTAAGTATTACTTTGATCATGAATAATAATATAAAAACTATTAACATGAAAGTACATAAATCAATGAAATTCCCATACTTAGCTATACTTATTTTAGTTACTTTATCAGAAAACACTAAGGGATAATTGGCAATGTGTTCAATTGTTAAATTGAAGGTGGACAAATAGATTGTGTATTTGTTTAGGAATACCATAGCAGCAGGACAGATATTTAATAGGCTCAAAAAGTAATGAAAGGTTCAGCAAAAATCTTTCTTGGATATTCCCTTTCAATAAGTACTAAACTATGAGGATAAGAGTACATTGGAGGAGTTAAAATCTACATTTTAACAGAAAGACCTCTAATATGACTTAAAAATCAATCTTTAATTCACTAGTGAAGTAAATCATTGAGGTAAATAGCTCAGCAAGATTCACAGGGATTGGATATTTATATGACTATGAATAATATTTGCAGCTATGCTAGCTACACCAGACTCAGGTGCCATGGCATTTATCAATTCTTTTGCTTCAGAGCATAGAAAAATCATCTAAGAGGTTCAGGGAAGATTTGTTTTTCCTTGTTTGATAATACACTTAATAAATGATTGTTGAAACAATATAGCAATTGGTTATCTTGTTATTTATTTCAAAGAAAGCTATTTTAATGTCATTCTATATGAATTTATATTTAAAAACTAACTATGCAGTGATACATATTATAAGGCATAAAATTGTTGATGTAGGTATACTTAGCTATAGAGATCATAAAAAATGTAGTTAAAATAAATAAATACAAATGTTAAAACTCTATTAGCATCATTGCTGTGGTTCATTCAGTTAAAAAATGTGTATTAAGTAGGAAGTACAGAAGTTACTAAATCCACAGAATGAATAAGACCCCAGACCCTGCAAATCATAAAGTGGATTATAAGTAGGATATTTAAAATAGGTGTATGCTTATGTTATAGGTTCAGAGATAAAGTATTTTCAGAGTATGAACTCAGCAATTGGACTAGTCAAACTTACTTTCAAAGAGGGCATTAAAAGATTTCAGAGAAAAATAATGTGTGAGAAGAAAGCTGAAAGATGGAGGAGTTTTGTTTTGTCAAGAGAGAGGAAACAGTATTCACCTCAAAGAAAACAATCTGAGAAAAAACACAGAGTTCAGGTGTGTGGCAGGTTTTGGAGAACTTCATATATCAGTAGATGGGTTCTTCTAATGCAAGATTTTAACCCTCTGGGTATTTTCCAATAAAACAACTGACTTGGAAAGACTAAAATCATATGAAACCATTAAAAATTAAGAATGTTAATACCCATGTTTTAAGAGTTTATTGTTCTAACCCCTCTTCCTGCTGAAAACTTGGTTAAGAATGTTTTTTCTAAGGTCTTTAGTGTGCTGTTAGCCTAGGAGATAATTACTGAAGTTTCCCAAAACGTGAATGATATTCATCTGGGGTATCCTCTACCCCAGATTGACTTTAAGAGCTGGATGTCCAGATGCATATTTATAAAAGATATCGCTGAACAACTTTGCAATTAACTACTTCAGTATTTACCAGAGAACTGTTTCCATATGACTTGATTCTCTTCTAGACTAGTAGAGAAAGACGTTATATTCCACTTACCACTTACCTTGGTAATCCATTTCTGAAAATCAAATGTTCTGTGAAATATACTAATAGGAAGTTTCCCATTACTCTAATGTTTATGTCAATCGTGAATCTCCAGTGTTCTTAAATATGAAAGTAATCTGACATATGACACCTATACATGTATATGCAACATTATCATATTATAAAGTAAAATACTTAGAACAACCACTTACTGATTACCAAACAAATCATATGGTTGTTAACAAATTATTGACTTTTATGCCCTGATATCTTTTTTTCCATTATAATGGCTTTTCTTTTTCATTTTCCACTACTTTTTCCAATTGTTTTCCAAATACTTTGAACTACTTGTACAAAACCAGGAAAATTCAAGATCTAAATATTAAAGATACTAAGAAAATATTTTCCAGGAGAGCACACACTCTCAGAGAATAGGTCACAAAACACGATACTGTGGCTTTATGGTCACAAAGCATGACACTTCACAATATGGATGAGCAATTATGACATTTTACAATTGCATTTGTAATGCAATTGGAGGCTTATCCTGTACATACTTTTGTTTAAAATGTAAGAGTTTTGGCTGTAAATATCTCCAAATATTGAAAGATATGTATCTACTATGACATTCGGCTATTAACACTCAAGAGGTATCAGAGAAAATAAAGAAATCTTCCAATTGAGAAGAACCCCTAAAGTATAGGATGCACATAGTGACTTCCTTCTAAGGAGCACATTATTGAAAGGGGGAAAAAGAATAATTTTATAGCGGAGGAACTTTACAAACACTACCTCAGCCAGGTGATTTTGGTTAATATCACAATAATTAATGCTGACAGCATGAATTTTTTATGGGATGTGATGAAACTGGTACTTTACCTATGTGGCCTTTTCCCCCAAGACCCATAACCCAGTGTTACTATGAAACAAAGCATCAGACTAACCCCAGTTGAAGAACATTCTATAAGACACTTGGTCAGTATTACTAAACACAGTGCAGGTGATCAAAAAACAAGGAAAGTGTAACAATCTGTTACAATCTAGAAGAACCTAAAGACAAATGACAACTAAATATAATATGGTGTCCTGGATGGAATTCTGGAATAGAGAAAGGATATTAGGCAAAAACTGTACATATCTGAATACAGTATGGAAACAAGTTAATAATTTATTACTATTGACCTGTTATGACAACTGTATCATATTATTGTAAGATATTAATAACAAGAGAAATAGGCTGAACAATATACAGAAATTCTCTGTATTGTCCACCTTTCAATAGCATTGTTCTGAAATAAAAGGTTTATTTAAAAAAAGAAGACAATTAGGAGTTTCCGACATAGCTTGGTGATAACGAACGCCAATATTATCCATGAGGATGCAGTTTTGATACCTGGTGCCACTCAGTGGGTTAAGGATGCAGTGTTGCCATGAGCTGTGGTTTTGGACGCAGACACGGCTTGGATTCCATGTTGCTGTGGCTGTGGTTTAGGCTGACAGCTATAGCTCTAATTTGACCCTTAGCCTGGGAACTTCCACATGCTTTTGGTGCAGCCCTAGAAAGAAAAAAAAAGACAGCTCCAGGGTACTTGTATTTGGCTTGGAATCCCTGTGTTCCTCAAGCATATTCATCCTATAGCCAGCCCAGAACTTGTATTAGGGAAAGTGGACAGGGCTGTGTGTGGTGGGGAGGAGTTGACAGGTACTGAGAGTGTTGTGAAGGAAAGAGCCATTGCAAGAAATCAACCCTAGGGCCCCTACTTACCTTTTGTTCACTTTATACTTTTGTGGGGTGAACTGGATGATGAGATATGAAAGCCAGAAATAATAGCACCAACTTCCAAATTGTAAAATATCAGTTAAAAAAAAAAAAGTCTTGACTTTTTATCTCCTTGATTTGGTGTTTAACTATAAAATGCAGACTGCACTCATCTGGAACAACTCCTTTGTGTACAACTATGAAGGGATTAAGAGGAAGCCTAGACATTAAAAGCTAAGACCTGAATTCATTTGAACACACTTATCTAGTAAAGCTTTTGACATTGGGAATTTGCTAAACCTTCTTAAAGCTCAGTTTCTTCATCTGTAAAAATGAGGAGGATATGCATTTCTAATGTGGTTAAAAGGATCCACCATAAAGAGTTTAAGTTCTTAGTAATCTTATGCTTAACAAGTAAATTAAATAGTGTTACTCTACTAACTTTTATGGTCTGCCTTTTGATGATATTCTATAGAAAATTGAATTTAACCTATATATCCAGATTTCTAATGCTTATTTGATAAATCTAAGGTGTAATATCATGAAAATGATTTTTTATTCTGCTTTAAGTTTTACATATTAATTTTAAGCTGTTAAAGGGTATTTTATGCTCCACTTAAGCAGACCTAAATCGAGATATGTATGTAGATACAGAGCTGCAACACTTACTTACATAAATTACAGAGGGAGAAATGAATGTCTGCCATAACTATATTTCTAATGGTTCAATAATCATTTGCATTTATTTTTTCCATGTCCTAAAATATAATTTTGAGTCTCAAGGAAGTTTCTTTTCTAGTAAAATTATGTAATTACAGATCCTTATAGTAGGAAGTGTCTATAATATCAACCCATTTGACCCACTCATACTGGTAACAGTTACCGGTTTTTTAGAACTATCTATGGGGTAGTCACTGTGATCATTATTCTACAGGCTCTCATTGATTTTAATTCACTCCTTATAACACCTACCAATGTCATTAATCCCATTTTTCAGTTGAAGAATCTCCACTTAGAGATGTCAAGTATCTTGATGACAGGGCTCTTCAAATATTTTAACTTGGATTGTCAAACCTGTGGTCTTAATCAATTTTCTATTTCCCTTCCCATGAGATTAATTCTCATCTACAATATATGTGCCAAGTAGTCATCCTACCGATCTTGTTTCATCCTGAAAAGTTGCAAAACTCACTACCTCTATGGACAGTTCATTCTACTTTTGGACAGTTTTGTACATAAGCTAGAGCTGATTTTCTTTTGTTTCTAATAATAAGTTTTGTTCTACACTGGAAGAGAATTTTCACTGTAACATTTGGTCAAGAGGCTTAGTTAAAATTTTTAAAAAATGCTTAAAATGTACAAAAAATAAAAGGCTATATTCCTGTTTTAAAATTCTCTGAGCAAAGCTCCTCAAGCTAGGAGCAGATTCTAGAGGTGTAGAAATTTGAAAATACACATTCAGTGTTTTTCTGGAGAGGTGGGAAAGGTTGAGTTAGCCATAAATATGTAATAAACATTGGTTGCTATAGCGTTTGGATGAATATGAACTAGAAAAGAAGAAAAGTTACTGGAAAAGGAAGATTATCAAAGGATAAAGTTTTATGAATTCAGGTGTAAAGAGCTATGAGGAGAAAAAAAAAAACAAAACAAGCAAGCTCTAGAGCTTAGATGAAGGGAAACTCAGTAAACATTTTCTCAAGTAGAAGAGCTCAGAAAAGAGTAGTAGAATTTGCTCAGAAAAAGGTAATAAGAGTTTTATTAAGAATGCTACAGGGAATATCTCTAAGTGTAGAACAATACTAGTGAACTTTTGTATTACCATTAAAGCATCATAAGTAACATAAAAAAATCACATCTATGGGGAGTTCCTATTGTGGCACAGTGGAAATGAATCTGACTAGCATCCATGAGGATGCAAGTTCAATCCCTGGCATCACTCAGTGGGTTAAGGATCCAGTGTTGCCATGAGCTGTGGTGTAGGTCACAGACATGGCTTGGATCGCATGTTGCTTGGCTGTGGCGTAGGCCAGCAGCTACAGCTCAGATTCGACCCCTAGCCTGGGAATTTCCATATGCCATGGGTGCGGCCCTAAAAAAAAAAAAAAGGCTGCATGTGTGAGAGAAAGAACTGTATTAAAATCCAGTCCAGTGGGAAGAAAATATAAGCTTATGTGTTCTGAATGCAGTATATTTGATAACCCATGCTTATAGAGAAATTACAGTAAAACAATTCTTCTTTAGCAATGACTATTAAATGTCCTGTATTAACAATATTACCAGTATAGATATATCATATCATATCATGTATATATGATATATATTCTCTCTCTCTGTCAGGGTCCAAGCAGGCAGAAAGGAATATAACTACTTTAAACATATGGAGTTTAATACAATGAATTTGTTATAGAGTTGATGAACTAAAAAGCTGTGAACTAAAAGAGAAGTGCTACAACCCTAGCCTAGAAAGACAAAGGGAGGGGGACCCAATTCAGAACCAAAAGGAGTCGTCATGGTCAAAGCCAAACCCATGGAGGAGATTCAGCCATTGATGGACACACCACAAAAAGAGGGTGATGGGACAGTAATATACAGCATATGCTTCCTCTTTTCCCCTTCTCTATCAGTGCTTCCCATTTACAAAAGACAGCAAAAGCTGGCTAATATAGAGGTCTGTGAAAACCCTGCAGATATCAGCTCTGATACCAGGTAGAGAAAAAGGCAAAAAATAGACCCAAAAGCAAATAAGCCCAAAGGCTGTCATTCACCACAAGAAAATTCACTCTCTATCATATTATTGAGAAAAGCCAGTTTTACTAATCGTTGTTGTGAGAGACAAACTTCTATACTATACACTTCATGCTTTCAAACCTCAATGAGCCCCCTTCCCTCCAGTTTTGACAGGCTTCTTGTCCCACATATATCCCTATCCAGAGTTTTTCTTTTTTCTTTCTTACACTTTGTAGAGCCCAGATTCTACGAACCACATGCATAGCAAAGTGGCTACCAATTACTAAAAATGGAGTAAATAATTACAAACAAATTATAACCCCTCACAAAAATCATTCAGTTAAATACTATCTTAATAATGCTCTTTTATCTCTTTATATTCTTAGGAATTTTATTGTTTTTCTTTTTATCCCTATTTTTGACAGGAAGTCCAATAGAATTCATTATAATGGTTTATTCTTTCAGTCCCTACTTCTTTACCTCATATTCTATCTTCATCACATTCTAATGAAACTTTGCTGTTACCATTCCACTGATGTTTGTGAATTCACAATGAATTTATATTGACAAATCCAGAATCATTTACCTTCCCATCCTTTAGGAACTTCTTAACAACGTTTGAGCTCCTGAACTCCCCCCAATCTAAGCATGATCTCTTGATCTTTGTAACAACAAATTTTACTATCTCTGTTTCCTACTTAATTTCCTTTGTTAACTCCTTCTCTGCTGAAACCTTAAATGTTGGGCAATTTCTGAACCAGATCCTTGGCCTTCTTCCCTTGTATATTTGTTCTATCTCTCTCCCTCTCCCCCACCTGCCCTCTCTGTAATTTTAGTCAATCTTATGGTTTAATACCCAGTTTCCAAATTCAGAGGCCTATATTCTTCCTCAAATTCAAACAGTCAAACCTCAATGAGCCCCCTTCCCTCCAGTTTTGACAGGCTTCTCAAATCCAACACCTCCATCTGGTCCTCACAAATATAATTTGCTCTAAAGAGGATATTTTTTTTCTTGATCCCCAACCCTACTTCAGTTGTAGTCTTTTCCATCTTTTATATTCTTAATCTCAAAAAGTCTACAACTCAACCATAATTCTTTTTGCTTGACCTTCTGTAAACATCTATTCACATCACAGTTCCACTCCACTCTTAAAGTATGTATACACATAAGCATTTTCACCCTCTCCATTGCTCTCAACCTCAGTCAAAGACACCCTAATCTCTCATTTATATTAGTACAGTAGCCTCTTAAATAATCTCATATATCCATTCATTTCTCTTTACAGCCCATCCACAACAAAGTAGCCAGAGTAATCTTCTAAAAATGTAATTAAGGAGTTCTGATACAGCAGGTAAAGGATCAGGTGTTGGCACCGCAGTGACTTGGGTCAATGCTATGGCATGGGTTTGATCCCTGGCCTGGGAATTTCTGCAAGCCATGGGTATGTCCAAAAAAAGTAAAAATAAATAAAAATAAATAAATAAATACATAAACAAAATATAACAAAGATCGTGTCACCCACTTGCTTATGATTTCCTACTATACTCAGTATAAAATCTAAACTTCTAATTGTGATTTATAAAACCAGACAAAGGGAGTTCCCATTGTGGTTCAGTGGGTTAGAAATCTGACTAGTACCCGTGAGGATCCTGGTTCAACCCCTGACCTTGCTCAGTGGGTTAAGGACCCTGTGATGCTGTGAACTGTGGCATACAGCTGTGGCTGTAGGTCACAGATATAGCTGGGATCCTGCATTGCTGTGGCTGTGGCATAGACTGGCAGCTGCAGCTCTGATTGAACCCCTAGCCTGGGAATTTCCACATGACCACAGATGTGGTCCTAAAAAGCAAACAAACAAAAAACCCAAGAACAAACTAACAAACAAATATAACTGAAAATCCTGTAGTTTTGCTCTTGTTAGATTTTTCTGGACATACTTATGGGAATCGATAAATCACTAAACATATTTATGTACTCCACATAACTCAGTTGAATTAAACTCCTTTATCATCCTCTTAAACTCAGTAAAATTAAAAAGATAACTTTGTCAAAATCCAAAGCACTTTAAATGCAAGTGGTGCAGTCTTGTATCTTAACTTTCTTGAAACAGAGCCTAACAGTGGAACTCAAGCCAGCTTTGCATTAACAGAGATATGCCCTCACAAAAAGGAAAGAATTAAGTTTGTTGGCTTTCTAGCTATCCTTTTCAGCATCTGAATCAATGATGCAATTCCAAGGATTTCAGGCCCAAAAGCCATCTCACCCTGAAACCCATATTAAAAGCCAAAGACATATCAAACGTAGATAAGTGAGTTATATGAAAGATTACCTGTAACTGTGGCCTCTTGCCACTTGGTAGGACAATCAGCATGCATGGGGGATTAAGCTATATAAACTCAGTTGAACTGAATCAGCTGTCTTAATGGGCCAGAAAATCAACCAGTCTGAGTGAAAAATTCACTTGAAATGGTTGACTGGCACTAGTTGAAGAAGCAACTGAAATTTGTGGAATCCTTAAAATGCCTCAAACTGGGAGAAAAAAAAAAAAACTATAACTCTTTTTTTTTTTTTTCATCTGAGTGCTTGACATAGCCTAGACATAGCCTCAGGACTGTAAACCCAAAAAACCAGTTGTACCTTTTATAAGCTCTGAAAATGTCTTTTAAATTCTCAGTGATATCTATCATATGTAAACCAAGGACACATGGACCATTACTCTGCACTCTTTACTTGTATCTTCATGAATAATTTACTCAATAGTCTTATCTATTTCTGAATGCCTTTATTTATTATAATAATGCATATTACTATAAACGCTTTGCTTTTTACATTGATTTTTCACATGCATTTTCTCAAGATTCTTTGAAACAGCATTGTTGCCCCGGGTTTTCAGATGAGAAACCTGATGATAAATGATTTGTCTAAGATCAGGCACAGGTATATTGGCAAGGCTGGGATTCAAATCAAGGCCTTCTAAAAAGTATGTGTGTCTCTTTAGCCTTCTGTAATAGTTTCTTATTTTTTTCCCTAACAGAAGTTAATAAAGCGATGCCATAATACCCACCTATTAAGTAGACATTACAATAAGAATCCATTAATTTATTAAGTCACTTGTAGAATTAACTATGATTTGATTGTCCAAGTAATTCTAAGTCATGATCATATTTACCATGACTTAATAATACCAAATAAAATAAAATAAAATAAAACCCCTGTGCGGGTAGGTGATTTCTTCCTAAATTATGCATTTGAATGTAGATAAAAATCTTACAGCTGCCACAGTCTTTCATTCTAAAGAATCTTCTTAAATGTTTTGCAATGAATCAAGTTCTAGCTTAAATAGAGTAAGCAAATATTTCATTTTAGTAGAAACTATATTGTCACTACATTAGCAATTTTCACTTAAAAATGTGCATTACTTATTAGCTGTTTGAAAGACAGTATTAGAGATATTTTGTCATATTTTTTCATCTACAAAACTTCATTTTTAAACTTATAACATTGTGTATTTTTCAGACATCAATTACCATTGTAAAATGTACCAGCCTCTCTTGAGTTTCTCAGCAAGTTTTATGGCAAAGAAAATACTAATCCTCTGAATTTTTTGGGAATCAATGTTTAATCCTCTTTTTTGTTCTGATACTTATTACAAATCATAAAAATTCTGTTTCAATTTAAGAACAGAAAGTCCTGGGTAATAGTCCTACTACTTATTGATCATTTTAAACTAAAACTTTTAGTGCTGTATATTTGAAAAGTAAACCTAAAATTATGTTTTGCATAGAAATGTTTCCAATATATAACAAGAAAATTGTGTTTGGGAGATGCTTTATATTTTAATATACACAAAAATGGAGTTTCTATTATTAGCTAAATTTATGATGATTACTTCAAACTTTTATAATAGGTGAAAAAAACTTTTAGCTACCTTGCCAAAAATGTAGAACATGGATAATATGTTGATGAATATTTGGAATCAAATCAGAAAATATCAAAAATAGTCTAAAATTGTAAGGCTCCATTACCTTTCAAAACTTTAGATAATAGTAATTTCTTCATTTCTTCAAAAATCTCTCAAAAGTTTTTAAATATACCTATTCTCTTATATATAATTATTATTATATAATTAGTAGTTATTAAACTATTTATATCTACTTAGATCAATGGATTTACTTTTTAAGTATATTGAAATTATAGAAGATTCTATTTAGACATTGATTTTTATAATTATTTTTCCTTATATATTTTCATATGCATTTTTCTATGCATTATATCATAGTACCCATTTTTATTCTCTAAACAAATACTAAGTTTCAACCATGTATTAAGTTTAACTGCAGAGGACAAAATGTACCAAAGAACACCTTTCATCCTTAAATTCACATACTAGAATGGAAAAGAGGCAATAAAGAAAACAAAAAGAAAAAGCATAAGGTTTGAGCTTCCATCATGGCTCAGCAGAAATGAATCTAATATCTATGAGGACACAAGTCTGATACCTGGCCTCACTCAGTGGGTCAAGTATCCGGCATTGCTGTGAGCTATGGTGTAGGTCACAGACGCGGCTTGGATCCCATGTTATGTGGCTGTGGTGTAAGCCAGCAGCTGCAGCTCCAATTCGACCCCTAGTCTGGGAACCTCTATATGCTGCAGGTGTGGCCCTAAAAAGGCAAAAAAGAGAAAGCACAAGGCATGTTGATATATTAAAAACGCTATGGAAAAAATAAAGCAGGGAAGGGGGAAACAGATGGTGCTCACAGGTGTATTTTCAGGTAGTTTAGTCACTGGGGCAGTCTCACTCTGAATGCAAAATTCTGTAAAAAAATTTAAGATGGTGAGAAAGTTAGTAATAAGGATATCGGAAGAATAAAAAACAAAAGGACTGAGAGAGAGTGTACAGCAAGTGAAACAGAGAAATTAAACAGAAAGAGTTAAGAAAGTTAATGGAAGACCAGATTATAAACCAATGGAAGGACTTTGGCTTTTGAACTTATTCGGATGGAGAGACCTTAGGGAGAACTGAGCAGAGATGTCAGACACATCCCACATCTCCATCTGCTGTGTTGTGAATAGAACTGAATTGTGGAAGAAGAGCAAAGAATTACGAAAACTACTGCAATCAAGATGTCTCATGTTGCTGGAGTTCCTGTAATGGCTCAGCAGAAACAAATATGACTAGCATCCATGAGGATGCAGGTTTGATACCTGGCCTCACTCAGAGGGTTAAGAATCCATTTTTGCTCTGGGCTGTGGTGTGGGACACACAGTTTGGATCTGATGTTGCTGTGGCTGTGGCCAGCTGCTACAGCTCTGATTTGATCCCTAGCCTGGGAACCTCCATATGCCACAGGTGTGGCCCTAAAAAGACAGGAAAAAGCAATGGATGTCTCATATTGCTGATATACATAGGTTTGGTAGCAGTGGAATGTGAAAACTGCTCAGGTTATATATAATATTGTAAGTGGAGTATGTAGGATTGACTAGTGGATTAAATGTAGTTTATAAGAAAAAAAGAGGAAGCAAGGAAAAAAGCTGAGGTTGTCATGACAGAAATAGGGAAGTTGTTTTAAGTCTTGAGGATAAATGAGACAACCAAGAGAATGAGTGTAGGTGGAAAAGAAAACAGGTCAAAGGATTTAACACAGAAATCTTCAGCATTCAAAATTCAAGCAGATGGAGGAGGAGGAGTTACCAGATCAAAAGACGTTCCTTGAAGAAAAAAAAATTAAATATCAGAAGAATTGAGCATCCTGGGGCCCAAATGAGAAAAAAAAAGTATTTGAAAAGGAGGAAATAATCTAATAAGATAAATAGTATCAATTGATCAAGTAAGAAGAGGATAGGGAATTGGCCATTGGCTTTTCCAACATAAAGGTCATTCTGAATTTAAAAAGAGCATAGTTGGTCATGTGCTAGAGAAAATGAATAGGTCTATGTCAAGTTTTGCTCTAAATGGTGAGAGAAAATAAAGCTCTGGCTAGAGTTAGAAATTCTCTCAGAAGAGGGTGAGGAGGGTGAGTAAGGAGGAAAAAGATGAAGACTGAAGAAAGAAAATTGGTAGAGTGCTCTTTTTATCAATAGCATGTTTTTAATTAAATATAACATTTTATAGAAATAATCAGTTATTGCAACGAAGACAGTATAATCCATGAATAAGACAGTGTCTTCATGTCTGTCTTTTCAGATCTTCTTTTGTCTTTTCAGGTGTTACGAACAAAAGAATAAATGTTAGAAAGGGATTTATATTTTACTTCTAAGGCATGTTTATTTCTAGCAAGTGATCTAGATGTGAAACAATAGATGGCCATAAGATTCTTGACATGGTGGGGAATAAGCCCTAGCCTGTGATCGCTGTTAAACAACTCCATTTCCATGGCTAGTACCAGCCTGCCAACCACCATGCTTACTAATATCATTTAAGTTTTCCCTTTGAACTGAGCAGTAATAAAACCTTTCTTTCTCTTATCAGCCAGACAATTTTCATGCAAACTTTGAAGTTAGATTCTCTGCAGCCTGGACAGTAACATGATGTTTAGCATATCTTTTTAAAACGCTGAACTTTTATTCTCTATCACCTGTACTCTCATGTTTAAAACTAAAAATGCTCATCTTTAAGAATTATAGTTCTTGGAGTTCCCCTTGTGGCTCAGTGGTTAACGAATTCGACTAGGAACCATGAGACTGCAGGCTCGATCCCTGACTTTGCTCAGTGGGTTAAGGATCTGGCGTTGCCGTGAGCTGTGGTGTAGGTTGCAGATGTGGCTCGGATTCTGCGTTGCTATGGCTGTGGCGTAGGCCGGCGGTTACAGCTCCAGTTAGACCCCTAGCCAGGGAACCTCCATATGCCAAAAGTGTGGCCCTAGAAAAGGCAAAAAGACCAAAAAAAAAAAAAAAGATAAAGGTAAGGAGGGGTAAAGTGGGCAGGGAATGTATGGTGGTGATGGTGCAATTGTAGGGACCTTGGAGAACACTGTAATGTTTTGCTCAGAATGGGATATTACGCCCTTTGAAGGCTTTAAGAAGAGCAGCAGGATTATATGCCTTCCTATCCAAAAGATGACTTTGGCATTTGTATTAATAGAAGACTGTAAAGGAACAAGAATGGCAAAAAAGACACAAGCTAGTGGTTAATCTGATAAACCAAAATGACAAAAGACTACAGCTTGTGCCAGTGTGGTGTGGTGAAGGTGTTGAGAAGTAATTAGACATTGAATACATTTTTAAGCAGATCGAATAAGAATTCTTACACATTAGATGGAGAGTGTAAAAGAAGTCAAGTGTGAAATGAAGGCTTCGTTGGCCTCTGCTACTGGAAGGATAAAAATCGGTCTTTCCTGACATGAAAATAAAAAGGGAGAAGCTAGGTTTGGAGAAATGACCATTATTTTAAATTTGAAAGGTTATTAAGACATGTAACTAGATGTGTCAAGCACATAATTGGATATTCTCAAATCTGGAGAGGAGATTGGGATGAAGAATAAAACTGAGGAAATTGCTGGTTAGAGTTAACTTTATTTTTTTTAAGCCAGAGCAATTTAGATCACCAAAAAATGTGAGTGCAAGTAAGAGAAGCGGTCCAAGAAGTGAACCCTGGGCTTGCAATATTTAGAGATGTAGAGAAAGGCATTATGACCAAAAACTAAGAACGATAAGAAAGATTAGAGAAACTGAGAGAATCCACATTCTAGAAGCCATGAGAAGACATTTCAAGATGGGAGTAATCTCATGTGTCAAACACTGCTCATAGAACAAGTGACATGAAAACCAAAAATTTCTCATTGAATTTCTTACCACATGATCACAAAAGAAGTTGATAAAAGGATTTTCAAACGCAGTTGCATAGATGAAAGTCTAATTAGAAAAAGTTCAAGAGAGAATAGAAAGACAGTGCCTAAAAAACAGTGCATATAGACACTATATTTCATCAGTTTTAAGATGTATGATTTCATATTTTAAATCTCTGAAATCAGGATGTGTATTAAAATGAACAGCATTTTATGCTTGTTACTACCTAGACAGCTATTCTGAAGCAGTTGTCATTGCCTGCTTATTCATGAACTTTGTCAGAGTTGTTTAAATTTTCATCACTGCCACATAAAAATAAAGCTAAAAAATCTCTTTCGATATACATAAAATAAAAATTTGAAGTGATGTGAAGCTTTGATCTTAGCTTAATTAGCATTTTTCCTTTCTTAGTGGTACTTACCCTAGCTTCATGCTATAATCAATGTGATTAAATACAACAAATATGATTATCATGGGGTTTATCTGGAAGGGGAAAACAAGCATATAGTTGGAAGGGGTGAGAAGGTCAAGAGGAAGTTTGCTTATGGGATTTTGTTTATTTAAGATGGTCAAAATTAGGAAGTTTTGCATGCTGATGGAAACAATATCATAGAAAGCAAAAATCTGAGGCAGCATGAAATATTCGAAGTATGTATTTCCTGTAGTTCTGAACATCACAGTGTGGTTGCAAGTGCTCATATCTCTATCAATCGTGCTTTGCTGAAATAATTGAAGATCTTTTAGTTTTCACAAAATAGAAGTTGCTCTAAAATCCTTTTGTAGATTACATATATAAAGATCAATGTTGATTATATTCTCATATATTCAAGAAATAGCAGCACGATCTATAAACATTAACTCACAATACTTCTACACAACTCATTACATTTACACCCATTCAATATCTTATATAGTGGTCATAAATTAGAAATTTAAAATATAAAGATACTTCAAAAGGAAATGTTTTGAAGTATCCCTTTTTTACTGAGGTAAGAGTTGTATTTAATTAGTATGTTGTTTTTACATATGTGTATTTATTTTAACTGGAAATCTTTCTGGTTTATGCTCAGTGCACGAGGAAATAAGGTGTTTTCAACTTACAGATAGGCTTTTATAGATAAAATAAAAAAAATAATAAATTTTATAAATAATGAAAATGAGTAGTTCTAGAGAAATTAATATTACTTGAAACTGTGCTAAATGATATAAATGACTTCGTATAATTAAAAACACCTGCAAAATAAGTATTATAAAATAGCTCTTTTTACAGACAATATAGAGTATATTTCCTTGCAGTAGCAATGTTGTATAAGTGTTGGCTCAGTCTTAGCTCAAAAATCTTTATAGCTCTTGATTTAGTAATTTATGTTTCCTTTGTATTGATTTATCTAATCTGTTTATTTTCCAATCTTTACTGCTAGAAATATTTATAGAAATGTTAGGTGTTAATAAAAAATTACTGGTCCATCTGCTACAATTTTTAAAATGTAGGTAAGAAAAATATAGTTGATTATTTTTAAAAAATCATAATTGCAAAAACTAGGTATGGCATAACATGTAATTCTTAATTCAAGAGTATATAAGATTCAAAATCTAAGTATAAATTAATATTCATTTTTATCTAATAATTGTTTAAAAGCACATTAATTATTTGAAAATCATCTGTTTTTGTGTGCTTATATTTTGACATTTTGTTAGTTCTTAATAAAATAACTATGGTTTAATTTGGTTAAATATGGTTTTTCACTGTTATACAAATGTGAAAGACAAAAATCACATTTGACTATTTCTTGGCAGCAATTAATCTGTGTTTATTTTTCCTACCTATATATTTTATCAAACTAGGTATTTTATGAGTGCAGATTTGTGTACTGTCAGTAAATAATGTATCACTAAATGTTCTGTACAAAATAAATTCAAGAAAATCTCGTTACTAATCTGTTTGTTCACAATCATCCTGCTCATCAAGCTAGATAGTCCTTCATATTTGTGTGTTTCACTGAGCAACATAATTGTCTATAGCAGTATTAATTTCCATGAGAAGATATAGTCTCAATACAATTGTGTATAGTGCGTGTACCACATATCATTCCCCTATCCATACGTGAGTATGATGGATAATGTGGAATTAGTGCCAGAGAGAGGACACAGGATGCTGTTTAGGAATGTGGGCTATGGGGGAGTTCCCACTGTGGCTCAGTTGTTAACCAGCCCGACGAGTATCCATGAGGACTTGGGTTCAATCCCTGGCCTCGCTCAGTGGGTTAAGGATCCGCCTTGTCATGAGCTGTGATGTAGGTTGCAGACATGGCTCGGATCCCGTGTTGCTGTGGCTGTGGTGTGGGCCAGCATCTACAGCTTCAATTCGACCCCTAGCCTGGGAACCTCCATATGCCACAGGTGCAGCCCTAAAAAGATTAAAAAAAAAAAAAAAAGACAAATAAAGCTATGCGGGCACCAATGATGACTAGCTATAAGATTATAGGTGAGCCATTTGATGTCTCTCAGCTTCACTTTCCATATTTGTATAATAGCATCTATATCACAGATCATAGGCATTTGAGAGTTAAATGCATGCATTGATGACATACAGTTAAAGTCTACTAAAGGTCGAGAGAACAGGGAGTTCCCATTGTGGCTCAGTGGATTACGAACCCAACTAGTATCCATGAGGATATGGGTTCAATCCCTGGCCTCTCTCAGTGGGTTAAGGATCTGGCATTGCCATGAGCTGTGGTGCAGTTTGCAAATGCAACTCAGATCTGGTGGTGTTGTGGCTGACAGTTGCAACCCTGATTTGACACCTGTGCCCCCCAGCCTGCCCCCCACTTCCATATGTCTGGAAACATATAGTCCTAAAAAGAAAAAAGAAAAAAAAAGAAAAGAAAAAAGTTGAGAGAACAGATAGGAAGATGATGTAATCATCTGGAACATATTTCTTTGTTCCAAATATGTCTGGATGACCAAAAATTCATGTTATTAATTGTAAAAGTATATATATATATATATACATATATGTAGACAGAGACAGAAGGACAAGGAGACAGAGAGAGGGAGAGATGGAGAGAGGAGGGAGAGAGAGAATTTTTAAAAATCACATTTCTGAAAAAAAATTTAAGAATTCTATGTGCACATTAACTATGATACATCTAAAAATTATCACTAAATTAACTACATTAAATTACAGTAGAAAAATATTTTAAACAGAATTATTGAGATATATTATGAACAGTTTAGTAATCTATTTTCTGCATTTTTTAGGGTGGGATGAGGTATATAATTTCCCTTAATGACTCTACTTAGTGGAAAAAAAAAAGGGAAAGCTTGGTTATAGATTTCCAAATAATTAAACGTCTTAAATAGGCTGCCTAAATGTTCTTATTTGAATGAGCAGTCATAGTTTATTACTTTGCTAAACTTTACAGTTTTATAAAAGTTTATATGAGCAAGTTTGTCATATGCTAATAAAATTGAATGTAATATTCTGCAATATGAAAACGTGTGCCTACTAGAATAAACATTCTGAAGAAAAGAGATACTTTGTGTAAGTCTTCTTGAAACTCAGTTTCTGCAGTATAACTCACACAGCAACAAGGTCACTTGCTAAAAATACTTTCACTGCTTTCCATCAACTTGATATTGCCTCTGGTTTGTTTGCTTGTTTGCTTTTTGCTTTATGGCCAGGAGGATTTAGGAACTAGAGTTGAGATTAGAAAAATCTTTGTTTTTGTTAGTTTCAGCAGGAACCCAGATGAGCATATGCTATAGAAATTTAGCACAATTGACAAAGGCATCTTTGTGTCACGTCCGATTATGATAAAAACAAATCTACACCATGTTATTGTTTATGTGTCCTGACCGCCTTAGTCAGTCTTCTGCTTCTTGGAAAGAGGTTTTTCAGAAGTCACTTCTTCCTTCTACCCAGACATTTTCTCACTTTTGTTCAAATCTGTGTAAATCCAGGGCCTCTCTTGAATTATATCAAACAGGGTAAAGATTAAGTGAGTATTTATTTAGAGCTACCACTTACTGAGCATCAGTTTGCAATATCAGTTTACATATTTTTATGTATGCATACATCTTTATGTATTGGTTTACATATTTTATCTAAGCCTTAAAATAATCCTGGAAGGTAGGTATAATTTTCTCCCTTAATATAGATACTGAGATTAAAACTCTTTGTTCAGGTAACAGCCAAAACCACAGAGCTGACATTTGCCATGTTTGGGCTGTGAGGTCAGTTCTGCTTAGCTTTGAAAACTATCCAGGATTCAATGCTACCTTGCTGGGTATTCTGAGAAGTTAATTCCTACAGAGTAATTAGTAACTAATGATGACTTCACACATGACTCTCCCAAGTCATAGTTTTTCTTAAGGAAAACCAGTTGGCTAAACAGAAAACATGACCATGGCCAAGAGTATAATGCTAAAGAAAGTGTTAAAATTGTCTGAACTGAAAATCTGTTTCTTTATTTATGAGTAGGGATCTTTTTAAATGGCATATTCACAAGTGCACAATTATTGGAAACTGTGTATTTGAGGGCTAAGTGTTTTGATCCAATAAGATTATCAGAAGTTTTGATTTGGTTGGTTATTGTTGTTTTTTTTTTCATGAACAATGAAAAGTATGACTTTTAAAGGAGACCTACATTTCTTGATCTAAACAAAATCATAGTGAGGTAGAAAAATCACTGACCTTGAAGCTGAAACCCTGGCTTGTGTTTCTGAGTTATGCATTTCTTGCTGAATGAGCGCTTTAATTTCTTTTCAAAAGTATGGATATTTTATTTTTAAAGTCTTTTGAAATAAAATTTAAGAGATTATAAAAATTACCATAGTCGTTTAATAGATTTCTAATACTACTATGCACTAAAGTTATCTCTAAAAATTGTTTATTTTTATACTTTTGAACAGTCAACTGACTTGCTTCTATAATTCAGGAGCAACATAACCATCATTCATCAGGAGTAAGATAAATTGATCAAGACATTTTTGCTATTGCTTTTTGGGTTAAAATAAATTTCAGGTTCTGAGGTGCTAAACTCTAACCTAGATATAAACAAGCAGTGTGCATTCTACTATAGATTTCATCACTCAAACAGAGTCAATACGGTTATTGTAATGAGTTTTACTAAATGTACAGAGCTTGGAATATAAAATACATAACTGCCTTAATGTATACTGTTTAATGACTTTCTCTTATATAACAATGCAAATGGAAACTTCAATTATACATTCAAATCATTAAAATATACAGCTCAATAAAAAAAAATAGTCTTTATTCTGGTTTCCACTTAATATACCCAGAGCATTGCAAATGATTAAAGGTACACACAGTTGAATGTGTTGAGACAGTCTGTTTCAGGTAAATGGTGTTCCCTAGAGACAAACTGAGACTTATTGGAGTAACTTTTTATGTCCCTAAAAAATTCACTAATTCTCAAATTATACATTCAATTCCCAGGTAAAACTAAAATGTTCTTATACAACAAGCTCAAGAATTTTGCTTTTATTGTTTCCATTCTTTAAAAAAATTAGGATTTCTTTAGTGACACTTTTAACATTGAATCAATGAAATCTGTTATCTCCAGAGCATTGTACAGCTCATATTCTGAAGTTGTGTCATATAAACAAATTGTTTTTCTAATCCTTTTATATTTTTAAAGTATGTGAAAAGTTCAATCTAATCTGTACAATGTCATCAAATTTTTATTCCCTAACAATTATTTTACTTGCAAGCAAAACTCAATTTTCAAAGATATATATTGTTACCTACATAACTGTATTACAGACCACAAATCAGTACATTTGATATTATTATAGTTAAAGTTTCAGAAAATCATATATCAAAAAACTCTATGAATTAGTCTTTTTTTTTTAATACCAGCTTTAGTTATAATACCACGTTTTTATTTTGGAGTAATTTTTCT
>PVHT020000065.1:5577488-5653023 GCA_004024745.2 Catagonus wagneri
GGGGTGGGGGAGGGGTGGGGGTGGGAGGGAATGGGGATAACTAGTGCTTTAATGATGGAATAGCAAGGAGATCCTGTATTGCAAGGGGAACTATATCTAACTACATGTGACGAATGCATATATGTACATGTAACTGCGTCACCACGCGGTGCAGTTGGAAAATCTGACAGAAATCTGTAAACCAGCTATAACGCAAAAAAAAACAAAAACTAAATTATAAAAAAAAGTCAGTGATAAAGCCAATCAACTCCCTATTTATATCTTTCTGATAACTCTGTTTCTCTCCTATTCTGGGTTTTGAGTTTATTATTCCATTGTTTAACTTTAGAATGGTATTATATATGTCTACAAATAAATAATGCATATTACATAGGCATGTCTCCATACGATTTTTAGATTTACTGTATTGTTTTGAGTGCCTTTATTAGATTTAATTTGCAATTTTGATTGGTTGACTTGATAGCACTTGTATTAGTTGTTTAGTATATCTCTAAACCTCCTCTTTATTCTCTGTATTGAAATTTAGAGAAAAGAACTAACTCTTTAATCTCATAATCCCTGAAATAAGTAGTCAAAAAGACACTTATTTTTTGTATAAATTAAAAACTCTTAAGGTGTCGTTCTCTTGATATCAGAATTTAGGATTTTAATGGCCTGATTATAATTACAGACATTTGTTCCAATTACTCATGAATGATGAATGATTCAAAAGGCAATCTATTGAATTCAAATTTTTCTAATCTATTTTTAAATTAGAAAACTCTGAAGCAGTAATTTAGAATAACAAAGAAAAGATCATTTTGTATCCCAGATTCCTCTTTTATTTAATTAGAATTGTGTTTAACAATAATAATTGGGAATAAAGTGTTCTGCTTAACAAAATATTAAAGCATAAATACTTTATTGAGTATGTTTTTGAAAAAAAGTAATATTATGTTGCACAAAACTATAAGAACAAATTTGCATACAGAGTGTTCTTTTCCAAATTATGCAGTGTCTTACTTTGTTATATATTAATGTAAATATGTAGTTTGATTTAGGGGTTTTCATAAGTGAAGCGTGTAAACTTGAAATCAAAATGAAATAAGATAGAGTTTTCTTTTTTTCATATATATATATTATTATTTTTATGTGTGTGGCTGCACCCATGGCGTATGGAAATTCCCCAGTCAGGGATCAAATCTGAGCCTCAGCTGTGACCTATGCCACAGTTGCAGCAATGCCAGATTCTTAACCTGCTATACCACAGCAGGAACTCCTTTGTTTTTAAATTTAAAAAAATAATTATGTCACCAAATTAACTGTCAATATTCTGTTATCTTTTAATAGCAATAGATAACATATGTAATTATAACATGACATAATGCACATACATATAATCTATACATGTATGCTTTATAAACAAAATATGTTTTAATTACAATACAACTAATTGCAGCATATAACGCAACTGATAATGTTCTTTATTGTATTTGCATAGAGAAAGAAAGATTCCACAGAATAAGGAGAGTATAGTATTTTTTGCTAGTTTCAGAATGCATTTTTCTCCTGATTATTGGCACTTTAATTTGTGTACTCCACAGCTTAGCATCAGCCAACAGAGAAAGTGGTGATGAGCACTATTTAATACATGAAATTTGCAAATATCCTTTGAAAAGGACTGGAGAATTTTCGGTTGTTTAACAGTTTATCTGGGCCTTGCTTTGGGTTTTAATGTGAGGCAGTACTAAAAGATACATGGATTTTTTTTCCAAAAATATTTATTACCTTATTAAGGTAAACCATCTTCCCTGCCGGTAGATGATATTTTATAGAAAAAACACAAAATCCTATAAACTTCACGGCTGGAGTCCAGCCACATTTTAGCTGACAATGTTATAACCATTACTTTCATTCTAATTTTAAGGACAGTAGTAGCAGCACTTCAATTAACCAATTAATCAAAATTATATTCAAATTTCTGCACACTAGTTCATAAAGTCTCTCCATATAGCACATTATTTCAAATGAATGCCGCCTCCTGCTATGGTGGGTGTTCAGCTGGCCTAGAAAAGCGCAGTAGTTAGCCCTTTCCATTGCAGTGAAAAAAGTTAACAACATTGACACCAAAGTGACCATAATTAGTCCACTGAGATTAATGTGGGACTTTGTACCTCTCCTAGTGTCATTGTCACAGACTTATGATACCCCTTAAATTGCAGTAGTTCATTGGTTCATTTTACAAATAATTTTCTCACTTCGAATGCCTAGAAGCTCATTAAAAAAAAAGAGAGAGAGAGAGAAGGATCTTGGGTAGTATAGAAAACAGCTTCGGGTGAACAAAGACTAAAGGAAAACCTTAAACCTTCAAACTGTAGTGTGTTTTCTCAGTGTTTGTATGAGAAAGACAAATCAAAAGACTATATATAAAAAGCAAATCAGAGTTCCTGTATTGGTTCAGGGGAAACGAATCTGACTAGGAATCATGAGGTTGCCAGTTTGATCCCTGGCCTCGCTCAGTGGATTAAGGATCCCGCGTTGTGAGCTGTGGTGTATGTCACAGACACAGCCCTGATCTGGCCTCTGGCATAGGCCGGCAGCTATAACTCTGATTAGACCCCTAGCCTGAGAACCTCCATATGCCATGAGGTGTGGCCCTAAAAAGACAAACAAAAAAATCCTTGCATTTGATAACATTAAATAATTAGCATAGTAAATATGAAAGTTCAGGGATCAATTTTCAACAAATACAAGTTGAAAAACATAGAAGAATACAAAGAAATACACTTCTACCCTACTCAAACCATTTCATCCAAAGTTTTGACATGCTTTACAAAAAATAATATAGTTATTATAATAATAAAAGGATATTTTGTGTCAGGTTACCTATTACGCAAAAACTAACAAGCCAAATTTTTTTAATGCTTTTGTACATAGTAGAGAAAAATATACTGGTAAAGACTGTTTTTATGAGTATTACTACAGTTTAATTTTTTTCTTTTCCAGTTTTACTGAGATATAATTGACGTACATTACTGCATGAGTTTAAGGTGTACAGCATAATGATTTGACAAACATACATCATGGAATAATTACCACAATAAATTTAATGAACAGTTAACATCTCATATAGATATAAAATAAGATAACAAGAAAAAAGCTTTTTTCCTTGTTTTGAGCACTTTTAGGATTTACTCTCAACAACTTCATATTTAACATACAGCAGTGTTAATTATATTAATCACGTTTCACATTATATCCTTAGTACTTATTCATTATATAACTGGAAGTTTGTACTTTTGACCATTGTCATCACCATCCAAACATTTTATGTTGTTATTGTCTATATTCCCTACACTGTACATTTCATCTTCATGACATTTTTTTTTTCTTTTTAGGGCTGCCCTGTGGTATATGGAGGTTCCCAGGCTAGGGGTCAAATGGGAACTACAGCTGCTGGCCTACGCAACAGCCACAGCAACACAGGATCTGAGCCATGTCTGCAATGTACACCACAGCTCATGGCAATGCTGGATTCTTAACCCACTGAGCAAGGCCAGGGGATTGAACCCACAACCTCATGGTTCCTAGTCGGATTCATTTCCACTGTGCCAAAATGGAAACTCTCTACTCATTTATTTTTAACTGGAAATTTTGACTTCTTGGTTTCCTCACACATTCACTCATTTTTCTCAATCATGTACCCCTCTGGCAAAAACCTGTTTGTTCTATGACTCTATTCTCCATGATTCTATTTGTATTTTTTGTCTATTTTTTTATATTCCACAGATTTTAGAGATCTGTGGTACTTGTCTTTCTTGTCTGTTGTGTTTCATTTAGCACAGTTCTCTAGGTCCACCCATGTCATCACAAATGGCAAATGTCATTACTTTTTGTGGCTGAGTAATATTCCATCTTCTTCATCTTTTTATCAATGGGCATTTAGGTTGCTTTCATACCCTTGCTATTGTGAATAATGCCACAATGAATATTTGAGTGCACATATTTTTTCAAATTAGTGTTCTTGCTTTCTATGGAAAAATACACAGTAGCAGAATTGCTGGATCATATGAGTGTTCTAGTTTTAGTTTTTTTGAAGCAGCTCCATACTGTTTTCTACAGTGGATGCATTAATTCACATTTCTTTCAACAGCGCATGGAGGTTTCCTTCTCTCTGTATGCTTGCTGACACCTTTTTTTTTTTATCTTTTTGATAAGTCATTTTGACAAACATGCAGTTTTGATTATAAATAGTTTATTTATATATTGTTTATTTATAAATGAAATAAACCTCTCCAAGGAGGCAAGGGGGAAAATTAGGATATATGACTTTTCACAAAAGATTTACAGATACCAAAGAAGACATGAAGATGGCAAATAAACACATGAAAAGATGTTCAACATCGCTCCTCATTAGAGAAATGCAAATGAAAACCATTATGAGGTACCACCTTACACTGGCCAGAATGATCATCATCAAAAAGTCTACAAACAACAGGTGCTGGAGAGGGTGTGGAGAAAAGGATCCCTATTACACTGCTGGTGGGAATGTAAATTGGTGCAACCACTGTGGAAAACAGTATGGACATTCCTCGGAAATCTCAAAATAGAATTACCATTTGATCGAGCAATCCCACTCCTGGGCATCTATCCAGAGGAAGCCATGGCTCGAAAAGACACATGTACTCCGGTGTTCATTGCAGCACTCTATGCAATAGCCAGGTCATGGAAACAACTTAAATGCCTATCGACAGAGGAGTGGATAGGGAAGATATGGTACATACACACAATGGAATATTACTCAGACATTAAAAGGAACAAAATACCAACATTTATAGCAACATAGATGGACTTAGAAATTATCATGCAAAGTGAAACCAGTCAGATAATTAGACAGTAAAACCCAACGCTACCGCTTACATGTGGAAACTAAAAAGACACAATGAACTTCTTTGCAGAACAGACAATGATGCACAGACTTTGGAAAACCTATGGTTTCCAAATAAGACAATCTGGGGGGTGGGGGGATGCACTGTGGGTTTGGGACACAAAAACTATCATATTGACTTATGATGATTTTTGTACACCTATAATTGAAATAAAATTCATTGTTATATATAAAAAAAAAGATTTACAGTTAACCAGATTTACATAAAAAGATTTAGAGGAAAGCAGTTTCCAGGGGAAGATGCAATGGTCTGGCTTTATGAAATCACTCCTTTGATAGGCACCTCAGCTGTGGGTCAGTCTTCTTTGTTTCTTTCCTGAGTTCCCTCAGGGCTCACTGTTCTCATTGATGACTGTGATATCTTTTATTTTATCACTTAACTACAGCCCAGGAGACAGTATTTCAGATAATTCTGCCCCAAAGAGGAAAGGGGGAATATCAAGATATAAGTGATAAAGGTGAAGGAAGAGGTGCATGCAGCCAGGCACAGATTTTACAGAAGTTTGCTGCTGGTCTCATGAAGGTTATTACTATTCACAGACACTAGTCATCATTGATGGATTTTAGTATTTTTCTAAATATGAGGGGATGTAAGAATTGGGCTCATAAGAACTTCTCTAAAAATATCTAATTCTCTGAAGACCCGTTCTTCAAGTTTTCCAGCTCACAGAGTGCCACATTCCTGGTCTCCACCCTGAGCTCTGCTCAGGGAGTGCTGTGGGTTGACAACTACAATGGCTTATGTTTTACTCCATGTAAAGGCTGATGGCAAGTGACAAATTTCAGTTCACATAGGTGAGTAAAAAAGAATCACCAAAAAGAAAAACAGGAATAACTACTTTCCTACTATCCATCTTAGGATATACCTTTAAATCCCTACATGCCCTGCTCTAATTATAACCTCATTCTCAGCAGACGTAATCACTATTCTTAATTACGTATATAAATTCCCCTTGGTTTTATGTATAGCTTTACCAAAAGTATTCCTCCTTCTCTCCCACTCTTTCTCTCTCTATCTCTCTCACAGTGTGTATTGTGTTTTGCATGAGATTGAGGCAGAATAATAACTCAGTAGTCAGTGTAGGAGCATGGGCTTCAATGCATTCTTTGATATGGTTATGGATTAATATTTGTGGCTTAAGGGCTCCAGGAAATAACATCCCCGCAGACCTTGTTTACTATAGGGAGTGTACTTATGCTCAGGTGGACATTAATATCTAACCTATTGTGACTTAGTCTACAGGAAGAGAAGGGGAAAGAAACCATGTGATTTATGGGACATTTCCACCCCTAAGACCTCTATTGGACAAGGACTGATATAGGTAACTGGGCAAGGCCAGTGGGAGAAAAACACATTTTTCTGCCCCCCCACATTGGTAAACCCCCATCTTTAACGGATAAAACCCCTATAGGACACTATATAGGGGGACTCTTCTTCCCCATCCCAGCCTGTCCTGGGAGCTATTTGTTTTCCTGTAATAGGGACTTTGCTTGCTTGCTGCCTGTGCGTTCACAAAGTTCATTCTTCAGCTCCATGAACAACAACCCAGATTCTGGTAACATCTTTCTGGCATCACTTTGACATCTGTACAAATGGATTTTTTTGTGTATATTCTTCTGCTACATACTTTTTTAGCTCAGATATTTATCCATGTTGTTTCATAGCTGTAGTTCTCACATAGTCGCTATTGTGTTATATTCAATTGTTCATTTTCCTTCTGGTGAAAATATTTCTTTCTAGTTTTGTGCATGACTCTATATACATGAATGCAAGTGCTGTTTTTATAGTAATGGTCTATAAATTGCATTCTCTTGACCAGTAGAAATTCCTGGAGACTTCTGATATATGCAAATTTCCCAGCCCCACCCCAGACCTACTGAATCAGAAATACTGGGAGCAATGGAATTCAGCAGTCTTTAAACAATCTCTCTCAGGTGAATTTGATGTACATTCAATTGCAAAACCACTGGTATAGATAATATATCTTGAAAAAGAATGGCTGGGCCATAGTTCCTAAATCTTCAAACTTATGAGATGATCTAGGTAGTTTTCTAAAATATGAAATATAGCAATTTCTAGTTCTACCACCAGTTAATATTCTTAGAGTGCCAGGGGAAGAAAAAAACAGTTGACCAGAGCAGTGAGATCTCAAACAAGATTTATTGATCAGCAGAGAGGCCAGGAGCCCTGAGCAAGAGGAACTCAGAGCCTCCTGCCACTGGGAGAGATTCAGGTTTTATAGGCAAGGGGTCTTGTGCTGAGTTCTATGGGTTCAGAATGATGACTGAGAACATGGTATAAAATTTAACTTTCTCCTTGGGTCTGTCTTTGTCTTTGGACAGTCAACCACTTTATGGGCTTGGTTGTTTTGCCTGTGGAGGTCTGATAAAGTGAAGACTGAAGGTCTGGGTCTGGGTGGGTCAATGAGTCATGCGGGCTTATTCTTTTTAGGCCCTCATTTTAGTTTCTATCTAAGATCCCACTCTCTTTTAAAAGGAAAAGGGGCAAAGATTTCTTTTTCTGTAGCTTCTTCCTGCTGAATAGGTGTGTCAATTAGGTGGTGGGGGAGGTGGAAGGAATCTGGTGGTATCTGTAGGTCTATAAGGCCAAACGGAGTTGACCCATTTGTCTGTGATTGATTTGATGGTTTTGAGTCAGAGCCAGCATCTTGGTCCATCTGTCTACTCCTTTATAAAAAAGTTTTCTTAAATTACTCAATGAATTTTATTACACTTATAGGTGTACAACAATCATCACAACCAAATTTTATAGCATTTCCAATCCAAACCCCCAGCACATACCCCCACCCCCTAACCTGTCTCATTTGGAAACCATAAATTTTTCAAAGTCTGTGAGTCAGTATCTGTTCTGTAAAGAAGTTCATTGTGTCCTTTTTTTAGATTCCACATGAAAGTGATAGCATATGATGTTGATGTCTCACTGTCTGTCTAACTTCACTTAGCAATGATAATTTCTAAGTCCATCCATGTTGCTGCAAATGCCATTATTTCTTTCATTTTAATGGCTGAGTAATATTCCACTGTGTATATGTACCACATCTTCTTTATCCATTTCTCTGTTGATGGACATTTAGGTTGTTTCCTCGTCTTGGCTATCGTATGGACTGCTACAATGAACTCTTTTGGAGTTATGGTTTTCTCTGAAAAAATGCCCAGGAATGGGATTGCTGGATCAAATGGTAATTCTATGTTTAGTTTTCTGAGGATTCTCCATATTGTTTTCCACAGTGGTTGCACCAATTTACATTTCCACCAACAGTGTAATAGGGTTCCTTTTTCTCCACACCCTCTCTAGCACTTATTGTTTGTAGACTTTTTGATGATGACCATTCTGCCTGGTGTAAGGTGGTACCTCATACTGTTTTTGATTTGCATTTCTCTAAAAATTAGTGATGTTGAACATCTTTTCATGTGTTTTTTGGCTATCTCTATGTCTTCTTTGGAGAACTGTCTGTTTAGATCATCTGTGCATTTTTTGATGGTGTTGTTTGTTTTTTTGGTATTGAGCTTAAGAGGTGTTTATAAATTTTGGAGATTAATATCTTGTCAGTTGCTTCATTTGCAAACATTTTTGCCCATTCTGGGTTGTCTTTTCATTTTGTTTAGGATTTCTGTTGTTGTGCAAAAACTTATAAGTTAATTAAGTCCCATTTGTTTATTTTCATTTTTATTGTCATTACTTTGAGAGGTGGACCACCTATCTACCTCTGATGTCTTCCTCTTCTTGTCCTGGTAGTTTTTCCTCTATATGAGCATGATTTTGTCAGCAGTCCTCTCTATAGACCAGTCCAGTTCAGGAACCTAGCATTATGATCTGAAAATCAGGAACTTGTATTTTTCAAAAAGTTCTTTCTATGTACCTCCTTGAAGAGGAAGCATTTTTCAAAGGCATCAGAGTAAATCCATTAACTGCTTATAATGACAAAAGACTTAAGAAGCCACATTTAAGATCTGATTACAATGCAATTGACAAAGAAATCTGCTTACTGTTGATACATCAAACTGTATAATCTAAGGAGGATTATCACTCATTTGATAATGCTCTGCATATATTTTCCCAGTTCATTTAACTCTTCCTCTCCACCACCTATGGGATTCCTCAGAAACCCTCTGTACCATCCCAAGGATAGCTGAAGTCAAAAAAACTTTAACTGGGGAGTTCCCTTCGTGGCTCAGTGGTTAACGAATCCGACTAAGAACCATGAGGTTGCGGGTTTGATCCCTGGCTTTGCTCAGTGGGTTAAGGATCTGGCGTTGCCGTGAGCTGTGGTGTAGGTCGCAGATGCGGCTTGGATCCCACATTGCTGTGGCTGTGGCGAAGGCTGGCAGCTATAGCTCCTGTTAGACCCCTAGCCTGGGAACCTCCATATGCCACAGGTGCGGCTCTACATAAAGGCAAAAAGACAAAAAAAAAAAAAACACTTTAATTGGAATATGACAGGAAGTTCATTAAAAACATTTGGACAGTTAGAGTTATAGGTCACTGTGGATAATACTTTCCCAAATTTACAAGAGATCTCAAAAGCAGATCCAGATCACTTAAAGGCAAAGGACTTCACATAATCTGTTGTCAAAATTAGCCTTCTAAGAAGACTTTGTTCTCTAAGAAGAGAGAGAAAAGCCAAATGGCAGCAGCTCTGGCTTGTGGCAGGAAAAATGAAGGGGAAGATCAAGGGAGGGGTAGGGGTTTGAGTCCCATGATATAGGGTAAAGGCTTGAAGGCAGTTAATCTATGCAGGCAGTTGTTTTCCTTAGGCCATTATTTCTTGCTGCCCAGTTTGAGCATCCACATTCCGGGAGAGGGTGTCCACAGCAGGGTTCCAAGGTTAGCAGCCACATTTGGGGGGTGGGGTGTGTCTGTCTCCATCTTCCTGGGAACCTGTTGCTCCAGCTTTTTGTTATATGGGATAGGAGCAATGGCCCACTCTTCTGTAACTGCTTTCTGCTGGCTAGGGGTGATGAGTACTGAATGGTTAACATGGTATATTCCTACCATAGAGGATGGAGACAAAAGAAATGGGGATGGTACCATTGAAGGAGGAATCTAGTTTTATCTAGGTAGGCTTTAATGTCTGATGTGTATTAACAAATAAATAACAGGATCTATTGGTCACTATACATATTGCCTCCTTTCAGTTGTTCTAAGAAGAGACCTTGAAATGTACAGTTGCAACTGAAACGTGATGCTGCTTTGAGAACAGCAGGGCACATAAACCCTAAGATCTTAGTAATACAAAGACTTGGCTAAAATTGCTCCCATACTATTTCCTAATATTACCTTGGATGTCTGACCCACGGCTACTCCATTCTGCCTTTTCTCTCTAATGGCCAATGTAGGTGCTGCTGTTAATGATTTCTGTTTTTGTAGATATGAGAAGATGCAAGAATTTGGGCCTATAAAAGTCCTTACCTGAAATTATATATATCTTTAAAGGAAATTATATCTGAAGGCCTGTTCTGTCAGTTTTCCCAGAGCACAGAGTTCCTCACTCCTGGTCTCCACCCTGAGCTCTGCTCAGGGAGTGCTGTGGGTCAGAAGGTGCAATGACTCATGTTTTACTACATATGGATGCTGATGGCAAGTGCTAAACATCAGTACACAGTGCTCCCCCATGGTCATAAATTTGACCATAGTTTGGGGAGGCATTTCATGACCATTTTGTCCCACAGTGTTAGGAATGAACATTCCTAGGTCTGTCAAAGATTTCACTGAAAAGCTACTCAATGTGCTATTACTAGACTAGGCCTTATTAACAGTAGTCAAAGTCTCTGGACCGCCTGTCTTTCTAGTCTATTATGGTCCAGGAAATTATTCCCTCTTGTTGAATTTTTGCATATCTAGAGATCACTGGTCTCACATGAAACTGTATATCATTCTATCAGAGCCTCAGTTACACATTTGGCAATGCAATGAATAACAACTTTTTGAAAACAGCTAATAAAATATAGATAGCAATATTAGTAAACTTATAAGTAAGAATTTAAGTTAAAAGTTTTCACCAAGTACACCCCAGTATACCCCTGTTCAGCTGGCTTAGTCTGCTCCTTTTTTTTTTTTTTTTAGGGCTGCACCTATAGCATGTGGAGGTTCCAAGCCACATCTGTGACTTACACCAGAGCTCACGGCAATGCCAGATCCTTAATCCACTGAGTGAGGCCAGGGATGGAACCCACATCCTCATGGGTCCTAGTTGGGTTCATTAATCACTGAGCCACAAAGGGAGCACTTAGTCTGTTCCTTATCTTTAAAGGAAATTATATATTGGCTTTGTACATTCAGCCTTATTTCCTAGTGTTATTAGGCTAGTGTTATTAGTAGTATTATCCCTAGATGGTTTAATTGTTCCCAACATAAGGAACCTTTAAGTGTAAATTAATATAGCCTGGGAAAATTATATCCATTGGCTGAAGTCTTACTTGTTGCTGATTGAGCTTGAGTATCATTAGAAGAAAACATATTTATGGCCTGGGTCAGAGCAGGTATTAATTGTCCAGGTGAGGGGATCCCACCTAGTAACATTAATATGAAGTGCCACAGAGGGGAGAAACCCACCAAGGTAAATCAGAAGTAAAACAAATAACCATATGAGTCAGGTGTGGCAATTTTGGGATAGTGGTCTAGTTCTGATGTTGTCTTCTTTTTGTCCAGCCATTGGTATTTGTTTTATTAGAGCCTTGTTTAGAGTGAGTTTGAAGTCAGTATGTTTCTTTATAAACCAGTCCAATGTAAAGGTTCTTCTTAAGTGAGAAATGTAAATTGAGTTAGTTTTCTTCACTTTCTCTGTGCATATGCCACTTAAGAATTCCTGGTAAGAAATCTTTTATCTAGGCTGGAGACAGAACTTTATATCATACTTTTTTCAGAATGTATAGTCCCACAGTTATCATGGGACATCTGATATTTGCCCAGAGACAGAATACAGCAATCAGCTTCAGAACAAGCTTAAATTATTTTTCTTAATAATTCAGTTAAACTTTACAGTGATATAACATAGCAGCAAAGAACTATTTGGGAGGTGAGTTTTACAGTAAACACTAACCTCAATACACAAAACTAGAATATGATTCTTAACCATCTTTCTCTTTAAAACTACCCTCATTTTTTAAACCAAATATAGCCAAATAAGGATTGTAAATAGTATAGCCCAAATGGAAGACATATTTTCTAACCATTTTTTTTTTCATTATTAGTTTTGCCAGGGAGCCAGGAAGAACCAAGTGGCTGTCTTGGATTTCCCATAGCCCTGACTGTTAAATTCATGGCTATTGTTTACCTATCTTAACTTCTCTTATTTAGGAGCAGACTGTTGCCATGCTACAGGGGCATCAGGTTGGCAAAAGTCTGATAACAAGGGATTAATTCTTTGTGCCATAAACTTTATAGATTTGTTTTATTTTTCATTTGAAAATGTTTCCCCTGTAATTTACACTTAGGAAGTTTAAAAAAAAAAAACAAGGAAAATTTAAAAATACCTGGTCAAATAGAATCATAGATTTTTTAACATTACTTATTTTTAACATTACTTACTTGTTCAACCAAAGTAATAAAGGATTTCAAAAGCAACTACAAATTAAAGCCAAAGAAAGTCACATAATCTATTAAAAGAAGCATTTTAAGAAAACCTTCTTTTAACAGAGAGATGGAATCCAAATTCAAGTTTTGTACTAGCTTACTTTTAAAATTAATTTATTCAGTTAAAGTTATTCTTAACTTAGTCCCAACCGTGCACAAAACTCTTTTCTCAGTGTCCACTTCCCACACATCTTGCATCATTTTCTGTATCCATACTAGTCTGTCCCTTATTTTTCCATCCAGAGCAACAAGCTCCAATCTATCTTTCTTTTCCCCTAATAAATGCATTTCCATTCCCCATTCTTTCTTTACTGAAAACACACATCTTAACTTTTTAAAGCAACAATAGACTGTCTTTTATAATTTTTGAAAACATATGTTTTTCTCATAGAGAACATCTCAAGGTGGCAACAAACATACTGATTAATAATCTTAAATGATTTTAGTTTCTCAGTTTATTAACTGAAGTCTTGGTATTTCATTTGATTTCTATTAAACCTAGGTAAAGTAAGTATTACACTTACTGTTGATGGCTCTAAAGACATCTATATTAATTATATCAACAAACTTTAGCTTTACTATTAGAAGTTAATTTAATACTGAATACTTTCCTGTTTACGTGAAACTAAAATTAATTTACCTTGTGTATTTTGAGAATTGATATAAGCATCTAATTTTAAGTTACTTAAGTAGAGCTCTTTTATGAATTAATTTTGGTAATGCCATAGATGCATACCACTCACAAATATACTTACCAATAAGCAAAACAGAGACCTCATATTTTTCATTTCAAAGTTTCAGCCATGAATAAGGTACAACTGTGTAAAACCCATCAGTTACAAAAGAGACTAGACTCAAATTGGGTTTTTGGCAGATGGTAAAAATAGCATGATGTTAAACTATGAGAGGGGTGAGGGTATTCCATACCTGGGGGAAACAATGGGGCCTGGAAGGGGTAGTTTATCAGGTTTTGAATGAGAAAGGAGGAGGAGGAAGGGAAGATAGGGGGAGTTGGTTTTGGGTAGAAGAGGGGGAGGAGTGAGAGCTCTGGCCATGATCTGGGTTAGAATCTTCTTCCTGCAGCTGGTTGAAGGCTGGGAGACAGATGTGTCTGCAGGATCAAATTCAGAGGGAGAGGAAGAATAAGGGGGTGGAGAGTTTTGTGGTTTAGAGATCGGGTTTTCATTGAGCAGAAGGACCTGGTAGGAACTGTAGTTTTTATAAAAGGGGATCTTTTATATAAGGGATCTTAAGAAGATGAAGGCTGGGATAATAGGGAACCTCTGACCATTTCCCATTGTGTTGGAGAAAATTCTCAAGATTGCACTGAATTTCAGAATCGAATGTGCCATTCCCAAGACATTGGCTCCTGTTATCTAATCTATTTTAGGGCCAGGTCATATTATAGAAGAAAATGTGATGCTTGGGCTTAATATCTGGGCAGAGTCCCAGAGTTGAAAGGTTGCAGAGAAGACACCCTAAAGGTATATCTCATGGAGGGTGAGTGGAGGAGGCAACTATAACATTAATTTGGGAGTGGAGGTTTGAAATAAGGAGTGTAAATGACCACTTAGACATTCTGACAGTTGTTCCCCTGAGAGGGCCTAGGATCTGAATGAGATAGACCACCCAGACATCAGAGGGGCATCCCCTGTGAAGTGGAGGATCTGAATGGCACTTGCCCTGACCAGGAAATGTCTCCCCTGAGAAGGGGAGCACCTGGTCCCTGGGACCAGAAGGAAATCCAGCTGATCGGACATCCAGGTTTTAATGAGGAAATGAAAAATGGGCAATGAACTCAGAACAGGTTTGGGAAGAGAGTATGGGAGGAGAACCCCAGTATTTACTCACCTTCCACACATCTTGAAAGGGAGGTCAGTGTAGGGTACGGTGCAGTGTGAAACATCAGAGGGCACTTGAGATCTCAGGGCTCCACGGTCACAAGGAAGATAGGGGGACTTTCATTCTTCCAAGGGTGGCTACTGGCAGAGACAGCTAGAGAAAACTTCAGAGCCCAAAAGGGAGTAGCCCTGGCCTGTGTCTTCAGCTGTTCCAATAATCTCACTCTATTCATTGAAAGTCTTTCAGACTTAGGAGAAAAATTTTAGGCACAGGGAGGTTTCTACCATTTCATGCTAAAACTCCTTGCCCCTACAACCTAGAGATTTATGAATCCACGTTCATAAATAAGATTGTTCTGTAAATTTTCCATTCTCATGAATACCTTGTCTTGATTCACTTTTAAAATGAACTGGGAATGGTGTTTTTTTGTTGTTGTTGTGTGTTTGATTGTTACTTAGTGTTTGGGAGATAATTTTTAAGCATTTAATTCCTTCAGTGGCTTTATACTATTCAAATTCATAACTTATTCTTAATAAGTCTGGCAGTTTATATTTTACTAAGAATTCCTCCAATTGTCAAATTTATTAGAAATGTTGCTCAAAATTGTCTCATTACTATCTATTTTGGATCTTAGAGTTATATGTCTTTTTACATGCTAAATAATCTTCATATTTTTCCCTGTGTTTATTTTATTAATTTCACCTGTTAATTCTTTTATCTTCAAAGTGCTGAATGTATTGGAACTTTTGCTCAATGACCCCTAAATCAGGGTAGTTCATTTCAGATTCAAAGAGAAAAACACAAAGAAAAGGTTTAAATTTTTTAGAGGAAAATGCTATGTATACTATTCATTATGATTGCACGTTCACAATAGTAGTGTTTTTATTAGAAACAGTCATCACTATATTCCTGTTTTGGAATGCCTACCCAGTGCTCAGCAAATATTATTTTAAGGAAGGAACTGACTTATTGAAATCCATATATTCTTTGAATTCAGGTCCTCCCGCCTTTGGCAAAAAAGGGGTGTATTTCCAGCTAAAAATAATTTGGATTCTGAAGAATAATGCTACATGATTCAGCAAAGTATCACCAGAAAACCTTCTCATTTTAATGGAAGAAATACGAAATAAAGTTGTACATACCTAGTAAGCACCCAGAGGTTTTATCTATTCTCTCTAGTCTAAAGATGGATTTCTGAGGCGTGTTCACCAAAACCAACATGCCTAATCCTGTCTGCATATAGAATTACCAGAGGAGCTTTAAATACCCCAAACCAATTGAATAGGATCTCCCTGCATTGAGCTTAAACCCAGGAGATTAAAATGTGCTCCAGGGTTGAAAACCACTGGCATAAGTTTACATACTTGTAAAACACTAAGCCTTAAATTCACTTGTAACATTGACCTACATGGGCTTTTATTAAAAGAACAGATTTTTGAGGTCAAAAACCACAGCAGCTAATAGCAAAGTGGGCTTCCTAAACTAATTGAATTGTTACGACACTTCAAAAGCAATTTCCTAATTTATATTTTTACACTATTGAAAATGCTTTAAGAGTATGCTGTGCTTTGTCAAACATTTTCCCATGTTGCAGAATTATCTGTTTTATGCTGAGTATATTTACCTTACTTTAAGCTCATTACTGACATTAGTGACTGCTAATCTATTTTTTAACAAAATGAGTAAGTTAGTCCAAGTTTGTTAACACACATAGTCAATAATACCATTTCCCCCCCAAAAAAAACCCTAGCTGATATTGTGAAACCAACACTAAAAGTCTTTGTAACACAGTGTCCTCCAATTTGAGTGGGTGATGCAAAATAAGGAATAGCGTAGGTATATTTTAAAATTGTAATTAGCTTTAATCCATGAAGAAATATAATTTTGTGAAAGAAAATTTGAATTCCTAATTTAGTTGCTGCTGTCTTAATTTAACTTGCATCTATATAGCCATTTATCCTTAGCCAAACACAATTTTATCGATTAAATCAGGTAATTTCATTTCACTTTTCAGTAATTATAAGATGCAATGTAATCATTGTCCTCATTACTTTCATAAACTAAAGATTTAGTTCATTTTTTTTTCTGACAATTGTGTTGTAATTTCCTTTATATTTTGGAGGAAAAAAATTGTAGTTTATGGAAGACAATTTTCTGCCCTTCCTGTTTACCTTTGGTAAAGCTCTCCTGATTTCAGTGTGAGGATTTGAATGGGATTTAGCCCATCACCCAGAAATTTAGGGGAACACCATAGTCAGACCTGGCCATCTAGTTTATTTCACTTGTGAACAAGGGAGGGAGCCAGGGATTCATGACCCAAGGCAGTCCATGGAGATTCATCACTTTAGGTTAGGTTAATAAAATAACAGGTGATGGCCATTGTTAACAACTTTCCCACAAGAAATCAGCAATATAACCTGGAAGAAAGCAGTTCTGAGAAGTGAAACTTGAAAGAGTCTCAGTGATTTATTTCAAGTCTTTGGTGACAAATGCTTTTCACATGCTTTTTAGTATGTGGGCACTACATTCCCTTACCAAGCTAAGATTAGTTGTTTCTTGTCACTGACAAAAAAAAAGTTCTGGTTACTAAAATACTATCGCTGTTTAAATGCCATAGCTTGTAAGGGATAAAAGTGACAGTATTTTATGAGCCAACCAGGGAAGAAAAGAAAGATTGTCACTTAAACACTGACTGCACAATGAATCTGTCTCAAATTTGTTAAAATTGGTCAAATAGAAACAATGATTTTTGGTAATGGGAAAATTGAAGAAGTATGATTTTAGAAATGAAATATTCTAAGATGTGACATTATGGAAACTGAGGCAGTGGATGCTATGCCTCAGCTTATAAGGGGGTAGCCTTTCTCCCGTGGTAAATTTTGGATACTTTGACTGAGGTGCCAGGTACTCAAGTAGGTAATTATTTTGAGTAATTGAAATGAAGCATCATAAAGGCAGAGATATAAGTTCAGAAAGTCGTAATAGGTGGATTATGAATCCTATATGAGTCAAAAACTCTCTGAAATTCTAATCCTAGAGATATAAGGTGCCTGTAATTAGAAATACTTTAGGAGGAATCCAAGTGTCAAAAGGAAAGTGTTGTAAACTGAATTGCGTGCTCCCAGAATTCACATATTTAAGCTCTGACTCCACTGTGACTGTGCTGGAGACAGAGTCTTGAAAGAGGTCACTAAGTTTCAGTGAAGTCATGATGTTTTTTTGTTTTTGTTTTTTTAATTCAAAGAAAAAAAATTATTGAAGATCTGAAAAACAATTTCTAAAGGATTGACTTTTCCAGAAAACTGCAGCTACGCAATGCATTGCATCTACTATGTTAAAACGTACATTAGACACAAACACAAAAACCGTGAAACAAGCCACTATCCTGCAACCATCTGAACAAAGTCAAAATGCCTAAGAAACGGCATGGATGATTTGCAAAGGATGGGCTTTTTACTGAAGCACCATTAAAAAAAAGGGGGGCGAGCACAAATGAATGAGTGTGTTCAGTTATATACACTGAATTGAACCTTTGGCACTAGGAATCAGAGCATTTTGTCATATAGCATTAACACATATTATAAAAGTGTGTAGTGTCAAAGGAATAGAACCACCAGCATTCAAAAGCAGCTTTGTCAACTAAGCAAGTAGACACTCTATAGTATGTCTCTCTGTTGTCTGTCATTAATACACTGGTAGCAACTTTAAAATGAAAAAAAAAGGAAAAGAAAAAAGAGCTGTAACCCCTTTTATTTTCTCTGTTTAAAATCAAGTAGAAAACAAACATCAGTTCTGTTATACACTAACATTTCCAAAGTACATCATTTGTACAAGAGAAGGATTAAGAAACAAAAATGTGTTTACAGAGATCCAAACATAAGTGAGTATAAGTGCCTCACATAGCTTTCCAATGGTACTCAGAAGGAGCAACTTCATAATCGCTGGCACTAAACAAAGTTGCAGAGTTCTTTGACAGGTATTTTAGTGAAGATAAGCCACTAATAAAGCAAGCCTCTTCTCATCCAGAAGTGTATAGCCCAACATTGCTCCAATCCATACAAATAATCTCAGTAGATGTGGTGCTCCATAAACCTGGGGCATGGGCGCATTGGGGTGATACACGAGCATTCCAGCATACTGTGGTCTCTCAAACTTGTAGAGTAGCTGAGTGCCCAACATTACACTGAAGTATTCCTTTATCCCTGCCACAACTTCATTAACAGCCTACTCCTTATTATCTCTGTTCCTCGAGATTTTTTTTGTAATTTGCATAATCCTCTTGAATGGAATGCACATTCTTCTTGGCAGGAAGATAAAAGAGCTGTTTTCACAGGGTGGTTAAGTCCCAGTCATCAACAAGCCATGGTTTGAGTTCTTCAGGAATCTTTACTTTAAGGGCAACTCTGTTCATGAATGTTTCGTCATTTTCAACAGTTGGATCTACTCGGGCCCTTTTCTTGCTAGGAGGCTGAGTTATCTCACTGGTAGGCCCACCTTCTCCATTTCCAGGTGTTCTCTGCTTATTCTTTTTTGTTTTCACTTCAACGTTTTTCTCTTGCAGACCAGATGTCTTCTTTCCAGAGGCAGCCCCTCTCATCTTCCCCTCTGCATATTGCTCCTGATTGGCTTTTTGAAGTTCTCCTTGTTTCTGCTGTCCTTGTATTTAAGTACAATGCCTTCTGGAATCCATTCATCCTAATTTTTATTCCAACCACTGTAATATATAAAGTATTTCACTTGTTTATCTTTATGGCAACCTTTACACATTTTGCTTCATAAAGAATAGGCCCATGAAACACAGCACTTGCACACCCTCTTGGAATTTAGGCTTCAGGTCCTGCTTCGTCGCCATTTATAAGTGATTTCCTCCTCTCTCTCCCTGCCCCCCACTACCGCCCACTACTCTCTACCCCACCCAACTCCGCGTCAGAAACGTGGTCAGGCACCACCAACCCTACATCCTGGGCCCAGTTTGCCAGGGCTGGCAGACCTCACAGCACTGCGACTCACGCAGCCGCTGCCCCAGCCTGAGTCATAATGGTTTAATAAAAGGACTGGTGTCCTTATAAGAAGAGTAAGAGACACCAGGACTGCACACCTGCAGAGGAAATGCCATATGACACAGTGAGAAAGCAGCCATCTGCAAGTCAAGGACAGAGAAGTTGGAAGGAAGCAAATCCACATTAATACTTTCATCTTGGACTCCAGCATCCAAAACTAAGAGAAACAAATTGGTTGCTTAAGCCAATCAGTGTTTGGTGTTTTGTTATATCAGCTCAACAGGCTAATACAGGATGACAATCCCTCATTGTCTCTCCATTCGGTCCCAAAGGATAAATGACCCCCGTCTTCCCTTTTCCACCAGTGGATCCACAACCTTGAATCAGGACTCACTCCTACTCTCTGCAAAGTCACCAGTAAGAGAAAACAAAAAAACAAGCATTTCAACCCAGGGGGAACTCAGGGTTGATTATTTTGAAAGGGAAGAATGTAAAATCCCAGGAAAGAGCAAAGGGGCACAGGGCAAGTGGGAAGTGAAAAGATAGTTCTAGATTGGAGACTGTGTATTTGAGATTCCTTGAAAGCATGGGATCATCGTATAGAATACCTCAGAAGTTCCAGGGAGAGGGGGACCTCTCCCTTCTCAACAGGGGAAAGATTTAACTGGGCCAGGACCCAAGTATTACAGCCACCTCCACACAAGTGCACACTATTTTTCTCAATTTGAAAAGGTTGTCTACACTCAGTAAAGAAATGATTGAAGATGTATCTGGTTTCATTGTCTATTTGGTATATTGTAAGCTGGTGAAGCACATTCCAGATATCATGAGAGGCACTTCCTCTTACACATTCATCTTCTCGAGGACTAATGGATAAAATTAATCCTCCTTGTTATGCAGTAACTATGCAAAATAAGATATCCACTTCATGCACATAGTTATTATACTGAAAAGAAATTATAATTCAATTAGCTCTGCTTATCCTTTTTTTTTTTTTCTTTTTAGGGTCACACCTGTAGCGTATGGAGGTTCCCAGGCTAGGGATCGAATCAGAGCTGCAGCTGCTGGCCTACACCACAGCCAAAACAATGCCAGATCTGAGTCACATCTGTGACCTGTGCCACAGCTTGCAGTAATTCCTGATCCTTAACCCACTAAGTAAGTCCAAGGAACAAACCTTAATCCTCATGGATACTAGTTGTGTTCTTAACTGCTGAACCACAGTGGGAACTCCATATTTTGTTTTTTTTAAGTGAAGAAATAATTACTTTTAAATTGCATGAAGATAGTTGTTTAGGAAAAACTAAACTCTAAAGAACATTACCTATAACGGTAAAGAAGACAAAAAATCAAAAGAAGCAAGAAAAAAACAATCAAAGGTAACCTTACCATAATCCTTGGATTAGAAGCTTAAAATAAAATTTAGAGCATTAAAAAATTACAAAATTAGCAACATGTTTTTCTTTTTCTTTTTTTTTTTTGTCTTTTTAGGACTGCCCCTGGGGCATATGCAGGTTCCCAAGTTAGGGGTTGAATCGAAACTGTAGCTGTTAGCCTACACCACAAGCCACAACAACACCAGATCCGAGCCATGGCTGCGACCTACACCACAGGTCACGGCAATGACAGATCCTTAAGCCGCTTAGTGAAGCCAGGGTTCAGACCTGTGTCCTTATGGATGCTAGTCAAATTAGTTTCAGCTGAGCCACAGTGAGAACTCCATGTTTCTCTATATTATGAAAACGCTCTGTATATCCAATAAATAAATAAATCAAATAAGAACTAAAATGGGAAAATATTTTTCCCAAATAGAATTCACCAAATTTTGGTGTTTTTTTATTATAAGAGTAGAATATAATGAGACTACAATATAATATATGAAAATGAATTCACACTAAAACTGACATGAAAAAGAGTTACCATTTGTAGAAGATTCACAAAAGAGAAAACAAATATGATTTTCTGGAAATCAATTTCACGTACAAAGAATAGTCTTAAAAGAGTTTATTTATGGAATCTCCCTATGATAGGACTTTGTTCCAATCTAATCTGAACATCCTCTGTGCGGATCATGGGAGTCTGAATCAAGATTTGTTATATAAGAGAGAGATATAAACAGTTTGTCTTGACTAGGACACTTGTATTTTTGTTGTTACATTCAAGGATAATGGTGTTAACCTATGCACAGTCAATAGAACTTTAAATATTACAAAAGTTAAACATCTCAACTGTAAGATCAGTTTAGGTTTTAAATAACCCATCCCATGCCCTTCCCCCCACCTCCCACCCCCGGTCAAGCACTGTGATCTCTTTGTAGATCTAAAAGATATATTTTCCATGACAAATCTTGAAACCCTTTTATTGATGGTAATTATTTTTCTTGATAAGTGTATGTCCTCTTTCAGATACATGTTATCAGTACTCTTGACATAACTTCAGAATACAAGCTCAACTCTCCTTCTCCCTGCTGAACATCAGATCTTATCTTCCTGCCTCCTTGTCCCAAGACTGCTCTTCTTTCTCTGATAACAGGGCAAATCTCAGAAGGGATCTTGTGTTAACAAAAGTATAAAAGAGGGCCTGAAGTTTTGATATGTTAATAAACTGTGTTCTCTTTTCTCTTGTCAATGAACTTGTTTTTTTCTTTTTTAGGGTCACACCCAAGGCATATAGAGGTTCCCATACTAGGGGTCTAATCATAGCTACAGCTGCCAGCCTATGCCACAGCCACAGCAATGCCAGATCCAAGCCACGTCTGCGAACTACACTGCAGCTCACAACAATCCCAGATCCTTAAACCACTGAGCAAGTCCAGGGATTGAATCTGCAACCTCATGGTTCCTAGTCAGATTCGTTTCCACAGCACCATGACAGAAACTCTGGCACTGCACTTCCTAACCACATTTTTTACATTCTGAGCCTGTGGGGTTTATTTGTTCCCGTAAATATTAGCCAGAGTTAATCTCGATTTAAAAAAAGCACAATGAAATTTTGTCATATTGGAAAATGACATTAACAAAGTAAATAATAAGAAAGAAGCATTCTTTGATTCTCATCATTTCCATTAACAGGTGAGGTGCTAGTTATACTCATTTCATTGATGAGGTTTTTGATGCTTTAAAAATTTAAATAATTTGTCCCAGGTGACAGAAATAATTTGTTTTGAGGTGATCAATGTAAAAAGCAATATATCCAAGTTTTCTCCCTTAATTAATTAATTAATTAATTAATTTAGTTTTTTTTTTTTAGGACCACACCCCATGGTATATGGAGTTTCTCTGGTTAGGGGTCAGACCAGAGCTGTAGTCACTGGCCTACACCACAGCTACAACAAAGCCAGAAATGAGCCACATCTGCGGTCTACACCACAGCTCAGGGAACACCAGATGCTTAACCCACTGAGCGAGGCCAGGGATCGAACCTTTGACCTCATGGATGCTAGTCAGATTTGCTTCCACTAAGCCATGACGGAAACCCCTATTTTGGCTTTCTAGGGTCTTACATGTGGCATATGGAATTTTCCAGGCTAGGGATTGAATTAGAGTAACAGCTGCTGGTTTATGCCACAGTCACAGCAACGCCAGATCCAGCCCGCATGTGTGATCTATTCCACAGCTCATGGCAGCACCAGATCTTTAACCCACTGAGCGAAGCCAGAGTTTGAACCCTCATCCTCATGGATGCTTGTCAGATTCATCTCAGCTGTGCTATAATGGGAACTCCCTTCTCTATTATTATTATTATTATTATTATTATTACTATTAGTCTCTTTAGGGCCACACTTGTGGCATATGGCGGTTCCCAGGCTGGGGGTCAAATTGGAGCTGTAGCCACTGGCCTACACCAAAGCCACAGCAACGCAAGATACAAGCCAAGTCTGCAACCTACACCACAGCTCCCAGCAACATTGGATCCTTAACCTACTGAGGAAGTCCAGGGATCGAACCAGCATCCTCATGGATACTAGTCAGATTGTTTCCGCTGAGTCACCAAGGGAACTCTTCCCTTATTTTTTTAGTAGAAGACTAATTCCACACATTAAGGAATATCAAGAGTCCTTTGTGTGCACCAGATGTGCTAATTACAAACTGACCTAGGTGAAAATTGCCAAGCCAGAAAATATTATTATTATATGATTAACACATCAATATGACAAATGTCTTTTTAATCTCCTATTATTTGCTAACTTGCTAGATTCTTCAAGATGTTTATAGTAAATAGTGGGAAAGGGAGCTTGACATGTAAACACAAAAGCACAATGAGATACTATTTATGCTTACATTAAGGAACGAGATATTCAATTTTGATGAGGAATAAAAGAAGAAGTAGATGCTTCTGCTTTTTGGAAATGATCTAAATAACTTCAAAGAGAATAAAACTTTAAAGCTAAAACCAGATAAGTGGGCGAGTATTGAGCACATTGACCAGGGAAGAGAGGGCATTTTAAGGAGAGGGCAAAGTTTAAAAAAGATACAGAGAGATGAGAGAGCAGAACATGTTTAAAAAGTACAAGTCAATATATAGGACTGGAGAGAATGAATCAGTAAATAAGGTCCAGATCAGGATGGACTACAAAGCAGAGGGCCCCTGGTTCACTAATTCTTGGCTAGAAGGATAGAGACAGTGCTGTTTCCATCACTCAGTACAGTTCTTATGGCTCATGCACAGAGAAGCAGACAGAAGGAAGGCTCCTCAGAAAACTCCCAAGCTTGGAGTGAAGCTCTTGCTGTTACAATGACATTTGATATTTTGACCCTCTCAATAGAAGCAGTGTGGTAAATCAAAAGAGCACCTCCTCATCTCCTTAGACATCTTTCCCTACCATCACCTCTGCACTCCAGAAGCCTTGCTTTTTGGGCAATTTTCTGTCCCTATGTCACATGTGTGGCCCCTACATGCCTCTGGTTCCACATTATGCTTTGCAGTTTTAGATAAGTCTCTTTTTTCCTCCTATGGACTTAAGATAGACCTGAATACAATCATCACTATTTATATACAGTATTCACCCAGATCTCACAAACTGCAGTTGAAGTCATTACAAAGCAATTATGGGTAGAAAAATAGAAGCTGTGATTTATTGAGGAATTTCTCCCAAATCTGAATCTATCCCACAGGGCAAGGAGTTTTAATTGGGATCTTTTCTGTAGCCAGTAAGGATGGTCTCCCCTCCACCCAGTTCTTCTTCTCTTTTTCATTTCAGTGTCTTAAATGACATCATCTTTTCCTCTGTTGATCCAGTGTTTCCAGATATGCATTATCGTGGATTTACTAGCTTTGAAAACACTCTATGATCTGATTTGTCATTTCAAAAATATGCTCACTCCTGATATGTGACCCATCAGAATGCATTTCATTCAGCCCCTATGTTTAAATAATCTGTAAAAGTAGTGAACAGGGCTGTAACTGTGTGTTCAGGTGACACACTATGCCCTAACGTAAAAAGGTGTCTCCAGCTCCTGCAGCAAAGGCAAGGTGACTGTGAACCATGGCTACTGGGGTAGGAGGGATAAGAAAGAAAGAACCCAAATGAAGAAATAAGTGTTACAAGGTTGATCTAGTACCCCCAAATGAGTTATCTTTGGAAACACTCTCTACCATAAAGAGATTCATCTAATAGTGGAAATTTGAATTATCATCAAAAAGAAGGAGGGATTTTTGGCTTTAGTTCATTTCCAATTATACCGCATTTGCAAGTAACCTGACCACCCATGTCCTCACTCCTTTATTAATTTCTTCAGCATCGCTCATTGAGACAATCAGGAAGAATCTTACTTTATATATAGCACGAAGTAGGTAATCAATATGAACATCTGTCATTCATTTGACAACAGCTGTTTAGCTCCAAACATGGACCAAGCATTATTTTGATGCTAAGAATACAGGGATTGATAAAATACATGGCAAGGGTTCTATTCTGTAAGAGTTACATACTAATGGAAAGACTAACAACAGCACAAGATTATAAGGTATAATTAACTTATGTAGTGGAATAAGCCCAGGATGTGCTTTTGGAGCATCTAGAAAGGATGTTTCACCTTCAAGCCTCAGAGGTTAGAGAAAGCAGCCATTCCTGGGAATTGCAGAGATCCTGGGGTTGAATTCAAGCTCAACTCTTCATTACTAATGTAAATCTGGATAAGTTTCTTGACAACACTTTGTGTCAGTTTATGCTTGGATAAAGTGGGAATAAAAATAATGATACCAATCTTAAAATGTGGTTTGAGAATTGTGTTAATATGTACAATACTACAGGAGTTCTTGGCATTTAGTTATACAGGCAGCATTAAATAAAAATTAGTTGTTTTTATGACAAAATATGTGTGTACTTCTAGTTTTCAGCAGGAAAGTAAAGCAGTACTATTTGTAAGTCATTACTCCCTGGTTGGCACCGTATCAGATCTCCTGATCTAGCATTTTTTGCCTTTTGGGATGTCTTGTTTCTTTTGAGTGCATTTGTATAAAAGTGGGTAAAGAAACGTAATGGCCTTTGAGGGGAAATGCACACTTAACACAACTTTTAAAAATGATTCTCAATACAGACTATCACAACGTGAGAAACAAGCTTCAATTACTACATAAGACAAAATTTTGGAAAACGATCCATATCTGAATCTTATTGTGCCGCTGAAGGAAGAATTTGCAGAGGAACACAATTCTGAGGGCCTGGCAAGCATGACCGTGCCACATGTTTCTTTTGTATCCTGTAATGTATTTCAGACTCTCTCTTTTTCTTGTACTTTGAGTGTAGTGAACGTTAAGGGAAAATGTGGGATAGAAGCCTGAAAATCTGTTTCTCACCTCTCACATATTCATCCCAGGGGGAACTTTGCATGTTCTCCTGATTTTGAAAACCCACAAACAGCTAACTGAACATAACCTAAGTACCAAATACGGCATCTCAGATTGCATGCTATGCCAAAGTCACACTACTTCCATATATACTTACTTTGTTCTGATCTCTCTTGCCAGCTTATGGCGTTCCTGTCTTTAGTCCAGCACTACTCATCCTCTTCCACATTTCTTCCCAACTCAGCCCTCCTGCTGTGTTCTTTCCTTGTCTTTCGGAGGGTGTTATTTCTGTTGTATTCATTTGTATAACGTCAGTGAGAGGAACAAAAGGAACATGAATGCATCTTATAAGAGTCCTGCTCTAAATGACTTTAATTTTTCTTTATTCTATTTTGTTATCAGCATTAGTGCGTTAGGTACCTCTACACTAAGATACAATTTTCCATCTTTGAAAAAGAGGCTTTTTTTTTTTCAAGATAACTGGTGGCTTTTTAAAAAAGAAAAAGACAGATTAAATGGAGGCAATCATACAGCTGGGTTTACAAGCATGAGTTATTTACAAAGACTGCAAATCACCAAAGAACTTCTATCTGATATTTTCCTTGACTCAATTCCAAATACATATTAAGTAATGGATTAACTTTTTCCAGGGTAAATGCTGATAATAATTATAGCACATATAGCTTAAGGGTGATAGGAATGCTAAATGCCACTAGACTGAGCACTGGTTGATTTTCAATTCATTTTCCAAGTGAAATTGTCAGCCACTACTATATGCCTTTTGATATCTCTGAATTTTCATTTAGTTTTAGTTTGATAAACTGGTAATATGGCATTAATTAGAATTACAAGATGGAATCATCATATTTACATCTCTAAAGAATACCTTCAGAAAATATTGACTGCGTATTTTGTGCTAGGCATAGCTTTAAAATTTCAAACCTTTTATACTTAGTAGTGGATTTCTATGGATAAAAAGAAAGCTAAGTGAGGTAAACAGATTTCAGTACACATCTCGCTCCTCATTATGCATAATTTACTTGATTTTATGTGTGGTCTTAATTTTATACTTAAATTTTATATAAAAGAAGTTTACTTTCTCCACTTAATTTTTCATCTAAACAGGCACCCTAAACCACATTCAATAGCCATTAACAGAGATGCTGAAACCTGCAGAGTTAGATGTTTTACATTCAAAATTTGTGGTGATTGCAAATTGCATTTTAATAGTTAGGACAATCAATACATAATTATACATTTTCCCATTTAAATTTTCATTTTTGTAGGTTTGCTGCTAACAATTATCTCAGATTTGCCTTATCTGAAAATGATATTTCTTTGGAGGATATTTTCAACAGGCATAGAAGACAAGCTTTCACCACTCTAAAGATGACATTTCAGAGTTCCCATTGTGGCTCAGCAGAAATGAATCTGAGTAGTAGCCATGAGGACGCAGGTTCGATCCCTGACCTTGCTTAGTGGGTTCAGGATCTGTCATTGCTGTGAGCTGTGGTGTAGGTTGCAGACACGACTACCATCTGACATTGCTGCAGCTGTGGCACAGGACAGCAGCTACAACTCCAATTTAACCCCCAGCTTGGGAAACTACATATTTCGTGGGTGCAGACCTAAAAAGAAAAAAAAAAGATGACTTCATTTTCTTCTATCCTCAGTGGTTTTTGGTAAGTCAGCCCTAAGTCTTACTGTTCTTTTGAGAAGGCTGCTGTTTTCAAGATTTTCTCTTTTCAGTTTTTGACTAGGGTTTGCACACTTTGCTTTCTTTGTATTTTATATACTGTAAATTACATACTAACAGATTTTCTGAGCTTCTCTGAAAAATGAGAATATGTCTTTTGTCAGTTTGATTTTTTCTTTTTTCCTATTCTTTCTCCCTCTTTTCTTCTGGAACCCCAGTTAGACCTATATTACAACTTTTTACACTGTACTGTCCATAAGTTTCTTGCTTTTATTTTCAATTATTTCTGCTCTTTCTACTTCACTATAGCTGCCTTTCTATTGTCCTGCCTTTCAGTTCATTAGTGTAATTTTCTGTAAAGTCTGATCTCCTTTTAAAGTCATTTAGTGAATTCTTAATTTCAGGCACTGCATTTTTCAGTTGTAAATTTTCAATTTGATCCTGTCCATAGATTCTAATTTTCTTATGAAAGTCTCCATTTCATCCATCATTTAACATGTTTCCTTCTATTTTATGGAACATATTAACAACAGTTATTTAAACTTTTAATCTGAAAACTCCAATATCTAACTTATCAATGTCTTTCTACTTCCAGATTCTCTCTCTCTCTTTTTTTTTCCCCCCAAATGTTTTGGCTCATTGTCATTTTACTGTTCAAAGGTTGGATTCTGGACTGTATTAAAATGGCTAAGATGCCAAATATTGTTTTCTTTCTTCACAGATGTCTCAAGTTTGATACAGTGATGAGCTGAACTGAAGAAAGTTTCCTTCCTAGGTAATATTCAGTCTATATCTGATTTACACCCGTCCCTAGGGTGAATTCCTCCAAGATTTTTTAAATGAGAACCTGGCTATTCAGAATGTCTTTTCTGTTTAAGAGTTGAATTCCAATCACTCTTTTCTCAGTACTGCAGGACTGCCATAACTTTGCTATAATTTTCAAACAATTTAACCTTAGCCTCCAACCCCATGCACTTTCTAATTCGAGAAAAGTGCTTAAGTGGGAAATTAGCCCTTTGACTGAGATTTCTCAAGACTCCAACACTGTCACTTTAGCTCTGTGATGGCTGCAAATGTCCTACTGGTTTCTTGGTGCCTAACTATGGCTCTCGATCATGAGAATACCCAATCCTCAACCTCTTGCCAGCATCCAAATTCAATAACATCTCTTCCCAGTGGAAAAACAGCTACAGAAAATCAGTTCACCTTTCCACATATCACTTGTCTTCCCTCTGTGGAATTTTTTTTTTTTTTTTTTTTTTTTTTTTTTTTTTTTTTTTTTTTTTTTTTTTTTTTTGTCAGCTGTGCTGACAGCATGCAGAGATTCTTGGGCCAGGGATCGAACCTGTGCCACAGCAATAATAACACTGTATCCTAAACCCACTCTGCCACTAGGGAACTCCCTTCTGGGAATCTTAATTTCACTACTACAGGTCATTTCTGCAGCTCTGCTTTAATTCTTGTTTTGTTTTCCCCTTAGATATTCAAAGCTAGAGCTGTAACCTGCCACAAAGTCCATCCTACTGAGCAATAAAATTCCTATTTATTTTTGAATGATATTTTTTTCAGGATAAAACATTTTGCCTTTATTTGTTACTTTTATTCAGCAGTTTGAATATATCATTTGAATATATCTTATAGCTACCTTTGTGCTGAGAATTAGGTTTTATTATTCTTTTTTTTTCTTTTTATATAACTGTAGCATAAGGAAGTTCCAATACTATGGATCAAATCAGAGCAGGAGCTTATCACCACAGCCACAGCAATGCTGGATCCAAGTCACATTTTGACCAACTCAGCAGCTTGAAGCAATATGGGATCCTTAACCCACTGAGTGAGGCCAGAGATTGAACCAGCATCCTCATGGATACTAGTCGGGTTCTTAACCCACTGAGCCACAATAGAAGCTCCAGCTTTATTGTTATTTATTTGAAAGTAATATGTTGGGTTTCTCCCAACCCCTGCCGGCTGCTAAGATTTTTTTAAATGTATATTTTAGCAATTTTTCTGAAAAGCGTCTAGGTATCATTTCTTTGTATTCTAAATAGAAATTTTCTAATGTTTCTTGAATATGGAGTCCTTCAGTAATTTGGAAAATTTGTTTAATATTACATTAAATATTGCTGATACTCAATGTATTCTCTCGTTTTTATAATTTTCTTTCTACCTAGTAATCTTGTGTTTTCATGTATTTTTCATTCTTTTGTCTGTATATGTTACACTTTGAATATTTTCTTATAATTTAAATTTCAGTTCACTAATGATACTTTCAACCATGTCTGTGTCTCTTCAACTGTCTAACATTTTACTAAAAGGAGTTCCCTTGTGGCTCAGTGAGTTGAAGTTTAAGTGTTGTCACTGCAGAGGCTCAGGTCTCTGCTGTGGCACAGGTTCAATCCTTGGCCCAGGAACTTCCATAAGCTGTGGGTGTGGCCAAAATTTTTTACTAACAGCATCAATTTTTAAAGATGCAACACTTTTAGATAATTGTGCTTTCACATGATTTATAAGAAATTATATAGAGCAGTTCCATCTACCCTTTTCCTACTTCCCACTTGCCCATATTGGTAAAATCTTAACAAAACTATACTGCAGTATCCCAGCCAAAATATTCAGTTTGGTACCCTAAAGATGCACTGCAATGAGAAGCCCTCATGTAGTCTTTTCATTGCCATGCTCCTTCACTCATCTCCCACTTTCACCCCCATCTGAACCCACGGTGGCTACTAATCTATTCTCTGTTTCTACAACATCATTTTAAGAATTTTATATAATGGAATAGTACAGTAAGTAATCTTTGGGAATTGGTTTTCATTCAGTATTATTATAACGAGATTCATCTAGTTTGTTACATGTATCAGAAGTTCGTTCCTTTCCGTTATTAATAGCAATTTATGGTATGGATATACCAAAGTTTGTTTCACCTTCAACACTGAAGGACATTAGGGCTTTTTCCAGCTTTAAACTATTGCAAATTATGCTGCTATAAACATTTATGTAAATTTATGAACAGTTTTCATTTCCCTGGGTATGTAATTCCTGTCTTAAATGATACCTGCATGTTTAATGCTTTTTTTTTTTTAAATGTGTCACAATGTTTTTCAGAGTAGCTATACCATTAAACAAAACCAGCATTAATATGAGTGGTCACCTTCTCCATGTACTCAGTAGCAACAGTTGTCACAATATTTTATTTTAACTTTTCTGATGGGTATATTATATCATTGCTGTTTTAATTTACTTCAATTTTGGAGTAAATTTCTTTAACATTGAATATTTTCTCATGTGTTTACTTACCATCTGATATCCTTTTCAATGAAAAGTTTTTCATGTCTTTTCCCCACTTTTCTAATAAGAATGTATTTTAAGTTTTAAATATTCTTTATATATTCCAGTACTAGTCCTGTGTCAGATGTGTGATTAGAAAATATTTTCTTACATTCCTTAACTGTATTTATATCATCTTAGCAATGTATCACACTGAGAAAATATTTTTAATTTTGAGTCCAGTTTTTCAATTTATTTTTATTGATTTTGCTTTTGGTGTCTATAAGAACTCTTTGGTCCTTGAATCCAATGATTTTGTGTATACATTTTACTAAAAGTTTTATTTTTATATTTTACATTTAATTTCATAGTCATTTGGACTAATTTTTATATAAGGCAGGAGACTTAGGTCAAAGTTTGTTTGTTTGTTTGTTTATTTATTTATTTATTTATGTACTTTTGTACTTTTTGCTTATGGACGACCAGTTATTATAGCACCATTTATTGAAATTATCCTTCTCTACTAAGTTAACCTTGCAACTTTCTCCAGAATCAGTCGAACATGATTTTGTTGGTCTAATTCTGGGTTTCTATTCAGTTCCATTGATCTTTGTGTTTGCTTTGTGATACTTTGTGATAGCAGTAGTTCTGTAGCTATATAATAAGATTTGATTTCAGGTACACTGGTTCATTCCACTTTATTCTTTGTTTTCAAAAATTTTCTAGCAATTTTAGTTTCTTTGCCTCTATATACAAAGGACTATATATAATCCTTTATATATTTATAGTCCTTAATTTATTTTTAATATAATTTCCTTAATAGAGGACTATTCAAATTTTTGTACTATTCAAATTCAAATATATATTTGTATAAAAACAAAAAGTCTTTCTAGGATTTTTAAAGCAATGATATTAAAAATTTCTATCAATTGTTCTTATGTTTGCTATGTTGACTCTTCCAGTCCATGAGCATCCCATTCATTTAGATCCTCTTTGACTTCTTTCAGCAGAGTTCCTTGCTTTCAACTTACAAGTCCTGTACACGTTTTGTCATATTTACACCTAAATATTTTTCCTATTTTGAATTATTTTAAAGACTTTTTTAAAAGGATTTTAATTCTGAAATCTGCACAATAAATGCTGTGATTTTGCTGAAGTTACTTACTAGTTCTAGGAAAGTTCTTGTAGATTCCTTATGTTTTGCTATATTTAGAATTATTTCTTTTGCAAATAGAGATTCTAAAAATTTTTCTTCCTTTCCAATATGCATTATATATTTTCTTTTTTTGCCAATTGCATTGACTAGAACCTCCAGAACTCTGGGCTACTGAGTGAGCATTGTAAGAGAGTATATCCTTGCCTTATTCCTAATCATGAGAAGAAACCAGTCAGTCCCTCACAGTTGAGTAAAATGTCAGCTTTAGGTTTTTTGTAGATGTTCTTGAAGAAGTCTCCCTCAATCTGATTATTCTGGAAAGTTTTATTAAATATATTTTATGTATAAGTTAATATGGTCATGTGATTTTTCTTAAACCCATTGATATGGTGAATTAAACTGATTTAATTTGGAATCTTAAACCATTCTTACACCTCTGAAATAAATCCCATTTGGTCATGGAGTATAATAGTTTTTAATAGATTCAGAATTATCTTTGAAAAATACATTTCCAAGAATTTTTGGAGTTCCCATCGTGGCTCAGTGGTTAACAATGAGGTTGCAGGTTCGATTCCTGGCCTTGCTCAGTGGGTTAAGGATCCGGCATTGCTGTGAGATGTGGTGTAGGTTGCAGATGTGGCTCGGATCCCATGTTGCTGTGGCTGTGGCAAAGGCCAGCAGCTACAGCTCCTGTTGGACCCCTCGCCTGGGGACCTCCATATGCCGCGGGTGAGGCCCTAGATAAGGCAAAAAGACAAAAAAAAAAAGAATTTTTGTGTGTATATTCTTATAGTCTTTTTGTCAGGTTTGGGTATTAGTGTAATATTAGATTCCCAGAATTCATTGTGAATCATGACCTCTTTTATTTTTTGGAAGAAATTGTGTAGAATTGATGTTAATTTTTCTTTAAAAATTGGAAGAATTCTCCAGGGAAAGAATCTTGGCCTGGAAATTTCTTTTGGAGGGAGTTTTTTAAGTTACAAATTTAATTTCGTTAATAAAGGACTATTCTAATTATATATTTCATTTTTGGTGAGTTCTGGTAGCTGTCTTCAAGGAATTGATCCATTTATCTAAGTTGTTAAAATTTCGTATTTGGAGTTAGTTACTCATGGTATTTCTTATCCTTCTGATGTCTTGTGAAGCTGTACTAATATTCTGTTTCGTTTTTGATACTTATAATGCACGTCTTCTTTTTCTCTTTGCCAATCTATATAGAGGTTTGTCAATTTTATTGATCTTTCTAGAAAAACCAGCTCTTTGTTTCATTGAATTTTCTCTGATGTTTTCTTTTTTCAATTTCATTGCTGTTCTGTTGTTATCTTTATTATTTCCTTTCTTCTGCATGCTGAGTTTTTTTATTTTACCCTTCTTTTTCTAGGTTCTGGAGATAGGGAATTCAAATTATTGGTTTGAAAGTTTTCTCTTTTCCATGTATGCATCTAGTGCTATACATTTCTCTTTCAGCACTGGTTTAATACATCTACAGGTTTAGATGTTTTGTAATTTCATTTTCATTCAGCTCAAGTATTTTTTTTTTAATTTCCCTTGAAACTATCTGTTTGACACATGAATTATTTGGAAGTATGTAGTATGTTGTTAGTTTCCAAGAGTTTGGGAATTTCTCTGCCATCTTTCTAGAGCTAATTTCTTGTTTGAGTTCGTTTTGCTCAAGGAAAATTTATATGACTTTAATTAATTACAACTTTCAAGATTTGTTATAGGACCCTTGTGTGAATTTCATGGACATTTGAAAGGGTGTTTTCTCTGCTTATAAATAGAAAGTTCTATAAATGTAATTAGATCCTGTTGACTGAAGGTGTTATTGAGTTTATATTACTGATAATTTACTTTCTCTTTTTTTGTCTTTTTTTTCTTTTGCCTTATCTAGGGCGGCACCAGCGGCATATGGAGGTTCCCAGGCTAGGGGTCTAACAGGAGCTGTAGCCACCGGCCTTTGCCACAGCCACAGCAACGCGGGATCCGAGCCGCGTCTGCAACCTACACCACAGTCACGGCAACATGGGAACCTTAACCCACTGAGCAAGGCCAGGGATCGAAACCGCAACCTCATGGTTTCTAGTCGGATTTGTTAACCACCGAGCCACGAGGGGAACTCCGGTTCCTGATAATTTCCTGTCCAGGTAACTACCAATGGAGAAAGGGGTGTTGGGATACTCAACAGTAACTATGCATCTGTCTTGTTCTCTCTTTGGTTTTATCCATTTTTTGTTTCATATATTTTGCATATTTCTGTTGTTTGGTCCATAAACATTTAGGATTGCTCTGTTTTCTTGGTACACTGACTTTTTAATTATTATATAGTATTGTTCTGTTTCTGGTGATTCTGTTTGCAATAAAGTTTGCTTTATCTAATTCTACTGCATGTATTCCTGCATTTCAAAATTTACATTTGTATGATATATCTTTTTACCAATTTTACCTCCCTGTGTTTTATGTATATATGACACACACTGGAAACTAAGCTGTATAAAAATTTTGAATGACAGCTATTTGCTTGGTCATTCTACATTTCATCTGGTAATACCTAGACCCTCCATATTTTTATATTAATAAGATCTAATTCAGAAGTGAGAGGAATGTTAGGTATCTGAAGTTAGCAAACAGGAAATTTTCATTTTTAAAATGATCAGGGACACACTTGATGAATGTCTTCCTTTTCTTCAAAACGTCTTGTTTTAATGATATATGAGTTAGCATGATGGCTCAAACTGCATAGGTATTCAAAAGAATAGAACATATTAAGAAAAACTATCTCATTTAATCTTCTACAACTTCAAAGAAGACCAGAAAATGATGTATTAAGCTGTTTGTCACACTCTATGTTGTTATCCCAAAACAAGAAAACAAAACACCAAATGGAAAGCGTCGTAAAAGTCACTTTACATTTTATGTTAAAACATTTTTTTCAAATTATAACCAGTGATTAAAATAATATGGTCTGATATTTTACATTTATTCAATACCCTAATAATTAGTTTCATTGTTTTTAGATTTGCTTACTTGAAATAATAAATTCCATGGACTTTCTCATATTGCTTAAAATTATCTAAAAATGACCAAGATTGGAATTTTTTTTTCTGTCTTTTTGCCTTTATGTGGAGCCCCACCCACGGCATATGGAAGTTCTCAGCCTAGGGGTCTAAGAGGAGCTGTAGCTGCCAGCCTTCGCCACAGCCACAACAACGTGGGATCCAAGCCGCGTATGCAACCTTCACCACAGCTCATGGCAACGCCAGATCCTTAACCCACTGAGCAAGGCCAGGGATCAAACCCGCAACCTTATGGTTCTTAGTCGGATACGTTAACCACTGAGCCATGAAGGGAACTCCAAGATTTGAATTTTTTTTGCAATGTAAAATGAAATTTCTTATGTGGATCTAAATGAATCATAATGTGTTTATGAGGAGTGTTCAAAGTCCCACACATCTATGCACATTTCTCCATGTCTGAGACAGTAAAGTTACTAATTTATTTATAAGAATGTATTCTTACACATTAATATCTCAAATTTTATACATTCACCCCCAGCTATTAGTATGATAATATGTTCTTGTTCAGTTACCATTTAGTTCATAATTTTCTGAAAAAAAAATTGTCTCTTTGGTGAGTATGAGTAGTATAATAAATCCTCTTAGAATAAACTCTTCTTAGATTTTTATCTCTCTAGAGTTAATGCCAAAATTCATTTTATAAGTAATATTGAAAATACTAACTAGTGCATAACTGTTGAAAATACTACATGCTTGACTAGATGAATGGATATGTAAAAACATCTGAAGAAATCAATCAATATTTTCCTTAAAGGAAAAAAGAGAAAGTTGTTCTGAACATCATTAACATGAGAATTGTTTTCTCATCATAATGAGAGGAATATAGAAAGGAAAATAACCACCTTTGTATTACTAAAAGTAAGGTAAATTGTAACTGATAATTAATGCATTATGCATTGGATAGCATGGTTATGTAATTACTGTGTTTATTTGATTATTTAGTATTTATACATCGTGCTTTTTGTTCATTTTGTTTTGTTGCTTTTTAAAGAATTTGAATCAGCTTCAATTCAATATAAAGCATTCTGTTAAACATTCCTTCCAGACCCTGCCAAGAAAAAAAGCACTTTAAGGAAGCTGAAGAATTGCTATTATCAGGCACCTGTGATGAGTCAATCACTGCAGATAAACACTGAATTTATGTCTGTTCATCTTGGCAGCCAAGGCAAAAAGGAAAAATGTGGTTCTCCCAAGGTTGTCTTCAGACACAAACATTTTCTTGGCTCAAAATTGAAGGGAGACTTTACATATGGTTTTTATGTTTAGGGACATTGAAAATATAATGGGCAATGTCTTCACACATTTTTATGAAAAACATAGGCGTTGTTCAGCTATAAAATCTGCAGGTTTAACATTAGAAGTAACTCAATGAACACCTTTCTGTGGGGCACTGAGATAATGAAGTGCACATATTCTGTGTTCTGAAAACCTAAGTTAAAACAGATAGAGCCCAGCCAATCTGGAGGAAGAGATAATTAAACTGTCCAAAAGACAGCTTCTTACAAATATCAGATGTCTCAAATAAACCTTTGGCAAGGACTGCTGCTGTCAGTTTAGAGGTCCTGAATTACTAATATTTGTTTTGTTAATTGAAGATGGGACCCTATTCTTAGATAAGCTGACTTATGCCAACCTCCCCCCCCTCAAATACTATGTTGTCTACAGAAAAGAAGACTTATTTTAAAAATATTAGTCCCAAAGTAATGCATTAGACAAATTAAATCTCTTACAAAATCAATTCTAAATGGTAGCTGATAAAATGACAAAAATAAAGTAGTTCAATATTGCAGTTACTAGTGAATTTTCTTAATTTGGACTCTACTTCCATACATTCATTAACTAAATTTCAAGTCCTTGAATAAAATGGGTTTTTTTTTGTTTATTTTCTGCTTACTTGGCCTTTTCTCCAATAATAAGTAGAGATATCTTACAATGGTATGCATTCAATAAATGCTATTTAATCTGACACAACTATCCATTCCTTTGCTGGAGAACATCCACCAAAATACAAAATACATGATGCATTGGAAACATGTAATGATATTATTTAAGCTGTATTAGGGATTTTTTTTAAAAAGATTGAAGAAATAATGTTTAATATGTGTTTGAAGAATGAGTAGCAGTTAGCTGCGAAGTAAAAGAATGAAATTGAGGAAGTTTCAGGAAGAAAACAATATGTTAAGTCTCTATTTGAGGTAAAGCATGGCATGCTTCAGAAGAAATTCAAAATGACTGAAGTTCAGCAATTGAAGGGCATGGTAAGTGTGAGAAGTTGACAGAGCCTGCTCGCAAAGAATCCTGAGCACAGGTTTAAGATTTCAGAATGCATTTGGCAGCTTAAATGTACAGTGTTGGCAACTTAGCATCATTTCCCCCTATTATTCTTTTCCTATTTATCAGGAGCTGGAACTCTGAGCATTACATTTCTCAGGGTCCCTCAAAAAGGGTCTGGATCAATTCACCACTGAGTAACAATTCTATAAGTTCTGAAAAACAGAAGAGAAACAGAAGCCATTATTGTTCCTTCTGTCAGACATGTGGATTTTGTCAGAGGTGAGATTTCATAGTTGCCTTGTGGATTTCCCTCCCCTCACCCATTCTGATGATGGGAGTAACTATGATTATTGCTCGACAGTTTCCTGTGCTTCCTACAAGTTCCTGATCCCCTAAAATCTAGTAGAATTTTCAATTTCTGTAGTCTTCTCCGTTCAATTTCATAGAGTTGCTTAATTACATAAATCCTTAAACTAAATCTGTTTTTACTTTCCTAACTAAATTCTGATTGATATAGCATTTGCTGTAAAAAATGATAGGGGAGAATGCTAGCTGTAAAAATAAACTGAAATTTGATACACATAGCAGTGGCTTAATCAACTAGAGTAAGAATGAGAAATTACATACGGTTGAAGAGTAGGAGAATTCTGCTATTCTGAAAAAAGAAAACAGCTTGTGGTAAAGAGTTACCTGTAATAACTGTGATGGTAGAATCACATGCTTACTAAGTTTGTAACTGTATGGAAAGTAGTTTGAAGAGTTATAGTGTGTAGCGAATATGCAATGGGGAAGAGCAAATCTGACTCCCTATTGGGTCAGTTTCTTTTACTCTAACCTTTGTAGTCTATTGCTTTTGCTACAGTTAAGAGTATTGCCTATAGTCTGGATATACAAGATAGGCTATGACCTTTAAAGGTATAACACTTTTGTGGTCACACAGAGATAAAAAGTTGTAGAACAGAAAATAATGTCTTGCTGGAGGTATATAGGAACAGATCTACACGGACAGCTTCAAGAACAAGGGATTCTGACTCCAAGAGTTTTGCATCAGTCAACCATACTCTCTTCCCTTTTCGGATAAAAGAAATCTCAATTCTAACCTGGTTAAGACGGTTCTTTGTTCTTTGGGACACTAGCCCACACCGTCTTCTCAGTCTGCTGGCTTTCCAAATAAAGTTACTATTCCTTGCTCCAACAACTTACCTCTCGATTTCTTGACCTGTTATGTAGTGAGAAGTATGGTCTTGGACACAGTAACAAATACTACTCTTTGCATTGACAAAAGTTTTATAAAGAAGAGATAAATTCAATCAAGAATAGATTGGTTTCAGGCATAGACTAAAGAGAATGCCGAGAATTCAGAAATAATGGGCCTCATAGTTTTGGGAAAGCTAGTTGTTTCAAAACTCAGGAAAAGACTAGAGAAATCTCCAGTGACAGGAGTTCCCACTGTGGCTCAGCTGGTTAAGGATCAGTGTTGTCTCTATGAGAATGCAGTTTTGATTCTTTGCCTTGTTCAGTAGATTAAGGACCTGGCATTTTTGCAAGCTGTGATGTAAGTAGCAGCTGTGGTTCAGATCCAGTGTTGCTGTGGCTGTGGTGTAGGCCCTAGCTGTGGCTCCAGTTCAACCCCTGGCCACGGAACTTCCATATGCCATAAGTACAGCTTTTAAAAAAAGAAAAAAGGAAGGAAAGAAGGAAGGAAGGGAAAAAAAGAAAAAGAAAGAAAGAAGGAGGGAGGGAGGAAGGAAGGGAGGAGTAAAGAAAAGAAAGAAAAGGAAGAATTCTTCCATGACAAAGGTATATAAGACTCCTCATTAAACAAATTAGCCTAACTTAAGAGCAAACAGCATAGTGAGCCTACCGAGGGAGGCATTCTCAAGGTAGCCAGCATTAATACAAGAGAAGGTGTCAATTGATAATAGAAATAAAGAAGTGAATCAGGTTTGGGAGTTATATTTAGGAAAATCTGGGGCATAGTTACTGTTATGTGGATGTAAGTAGAAAGAGATTAGAGGATACTAAGTTTTTAAAAGAATTATATTGCCAAAAAAATAAGGCTTACTTAGAAATTTTGTTCAAATTTTAAATTATCATTTGAAACCCTACATTTATACCATTTGAGTAACAAGCAAAATCTCTTTAGGTTAAAGGAAAATGTTTTCCCAACATATACTGGTGATACAGTTATGGAGAGTAATAGACAAGAAAGAACCTTCTAAAAAAATAGATTTAGGGGCCCCAAAACAGTGGAAAAAGTTCTGATATACAATAATAATTATCTAATTAAAATATTTCTCTTCACATAGGATAAGAAGTCTTAATAAGGTCTATTAGGATATCTCCCATTCTTTCCATTTCACACAGAGATTATTACTGCTGTTATTGTGTCCCAGCTTCAATGTATAATAATGAGTGTGTATTGGAGATGGGACTAACTTGTCTTTTTTGCACACAGTTTCCTGTACCTGGAGAATCCATTACTGATTCTGATGGAAAGGGTAGTTCATAATCTGGATGATTGATCATCTGAAATTTGAGTTCAATATTGTGATTGGAAATACTTTGTATTGTCTCCCTTATGGAAGCCATAAGTATTTTAAATGGGTGATGATGAGCAAACTACATATTTAATGAAAAATAATGTGGACTGTAGTACCTAAGTGTTACTATATCCTAATCTTCCAGCCCACAAAATTAGATTTTATTTCCCAGGCTTTATTGTAGCTAGTGTGGTAATGTCACTGGATTCTAATCAATGGAATGTGAGGGGACCCACTGGCACCACTTTTGGGTCCCGCTGTAAAAAAATCTCCAATACATGATCCCCCTTTCTCACTTGTTATTCCCTGTACATGCATTTCTCTAATGGCGTTCTTTCAATTGTGACCTTACAGAGAGCCACACAGGACTTCCATGTGATAAGGATCACTAGCACCAGACTGATGAACAGTTAATTAAAGGAACACTCTAAATACAGTATGGAAAAATGGAAAACACCTTAGAAGTGAAGTGAGATCAGCTAAAAGCCTTGATGTAATAGAAGTTATAGTAAAAGAAATTTTGCAGATGACATTAAGCACTGCAAAAGTTACTGAGATTGTGTTAGATTCCTACGAATGCTATAACAAATGATCACAAACTGAAATGGCTTAAAACAATGGAAATTTTTTAAAAATCACAGTTCTGGAAGCCACAAGTCCAAAATCAAAGTATAGGTATGCCCGTCACAGCCCCTTTAGCCTCTGAGACACCTTCAGAATCACTGAAGTTTGACAAATGGTTATGGCCAAATAGCCCTATCAGCCATTTCCTGCTTACCGGATCCCAGAAATCCAACAACGAACTGTCATTTCTTCGCAACAGGCAGCATTTTCCAGTGTGTGAGTGAGTGATCATGTGAGCATCTAATCTCATAAAAATTGGTTTAGCCACACTCTTGATGTTCTCTCCAGAGCATGCTTTATTAGTTTTTCCAATACAAAGAATCAGAATTTTTCAAATTCTTAAATTTTAGTCCCTATTGGCCTTATAGTTTCTTCCTTAATGTGTTTCTTTCCTTTTGTATTTTATTACAACCAGTATGGAGTAAACATGCCTTCCGCACTTTGCCTAGAAATCCCCTAAGCTAAGTATATACATTTATCACCCACAAGTTCTGTTTTCTACCCAATAAGGGAGCAAAATTGAGCCAAGTTTTCTGTCAATTTATAGAGAAGTTCACTTTTCCAAAGGTATTTCCAAAATTGTGTTCCTCGTTCCCATCTGAGATGCTCAGCAGAAGAAACTTCAGTGTTCCTATTTCTATCGACAATCTCTTCAAGGCAATATAGGCTTTTTCTACCATGTACTTCAAAATTCTTCAAGCCTCTACCCATTACCTTATTCCAAAGGCACTCCTGCATTTTTAGGTGTTTGTTACAGCAGTACTGCAATTCCCTATATCAAAATCTATATTAGTTTCCTATGGCAACCATAACAAATTAACACAAGCTGTGTGGCTTAAAACAACCAAATTGTTTAATCTAAAAGTTTTAGAGACTACACGCCCAAAACAAGGTGTAGTCAGAGCTCTGTTTTCTCTAAAGCCTCAAGGTAAATATCTATTACTTGCCATTGTTTTATTTATTTATTTATTTATTTATTTATTTATTTATTTACTTACTTACTTACTTACTTACTTATTTTGCTTTTTAGGGCCTCACTCATGGCACATGGAAGTTCCCAGGCTAGGGGTCGATTCTGAGCTACCACTGCCAACCTACATCACAGACACAGCAATCTGAGCCGGATCTGAGCTGCATCTCTGAGCTACGCGACAGGTATGGCAATGTCAGATACCTGACCCATGGAGCGAGGCCAGGGATGGAACCCACATCCTCATGGATACTAGTTGGATTTGTTTCTTAGAGCCACAAGGGGACCTCTACTTGCCATTTTTTTAGATTCTGGTGTTGCTCTCAAAACAGTGTTTTTTGACTTGAGAATGCATCAGTCCGGTCTTTGGCGCCACCATCAAGTGGTGTTCTCTCTTTGTCTGGGTCTGTGTCTCTATTCTTCTGAGAAGACACCAGTCATATTGGCCTATATATTCAGTATGTCCTTATATAAATTACATCTGCAGTGATTCTATTTCCAAATAAGGACACATTCACAGTTACTAGGTTTAGGACTTCAACATATATTTTTGGGTGACCCAATTCAACTCATAACAGAGGTCAAGAAAGAAAAGTCTTATTCGTTTAATTGGGTTTTATAATATAAAAATTATTATTGACCTTGGAAAAGTAATTAATAAATGTTATGTAAGGATCAATAATGTTATATGACTACCAAAATAAATAATGCAACTTAAGTTACATTATTACATTTATATTATTAAAGGAAAAGATGGATAAAGGAAAAAGACTGAGTAAAGGACTGATAAAGGAAAAGACTGATTAAAGGAAAAGACTATGCTATTTTTTACTGGCCAAATTATGCACACATCACTGAATTTCATTCTGGCAGCACAGTTTAAGAGAGTCCAGAGAATGACTAGCATAGTTATGTCTGGAAACAGTGATATATTTAAAAATAATATGTTTAGACTGGAAAAGACACAATTTAAGAGTCTTTGATAGCATTTTTGATAGCTGTCTCTGATACTTGATAAACTAGCATTTTTGTTGAGAGATTAGGTTTATCCCATGTAACTTCAGAAGATTGAGTTAAATTGAATGTAGGCAAAGAATACTTCATCTCAATGTGAGAAAGAATTTAATCATCATAGGTGCCTAAAAATGAAATGTGCTTATTTAGATGATAACAACCTATATGTGAGTGGAGGATTTCCAACTGGGCTGAACGAAGTTTGGGGTTGTTGTAAAAGAGAATAATAAGTCAAATAAAAAAGAATTAAATTATATTAGCTTCAAATTCTCCCGAACCAGGTATTGTCTTATTCTTTTCAAAAATTAAGATGACTCTTAAGCCTATTTTTAGCTGTTAAAAATTAAATCATAGATATATAATTATATGAATTGCCTGCTATTTGTTCTAACTGGAAAACCCTTATCCAATTCACTGAATATCTATACTAAATTAATTTCTAATTTGCCTAGCACTTAATTAGCTATAGTCTAATTCTCAGATTATGTATTTTTTCTTACTTTCAGTCTATTTTCCTTTCCATACCATTTACCTAATGACTACTTGTTTAATATTTATCTTCTACTTATATTGTAATTTCTGTGGAAGTCTGGACTGTATCTGTTCTGGTCAAAGCTCTCAACTCTGTATTTATACTCTGTCTCATGTATAAAAGCTATACAAAAACTTTTTGTAAATAATAAATGTACAGTTTTATGTGCTTTAAGAAGTTTTGGTCAACATTCATTCCATCAATTATTATAAGCAACTGTGGTGGTCTGTTGTTCTCCTGCATATGGAATCAATGACAAAAGAGAAAGCAACAAGAGTTATAAAAATGTTAATTTTTGTCCAGGGCATTTACTGTTTAATTTTATTACCAAATGCATATTTTTATTAAAATTTTGAAAAACATGAGAATTCAAAAAGACAATAACATTATCTATAACTTGAATGTTCTCACACATAAATACCACAGTTCTCATTCTCTTGTACTTTTTTCAAAAGCCTAGATGATTTTCACAGATGTGATTACACTATTTTCATAATTTTAATTATATATTCTATGATATACAATACCTAGTACACATTTTCACATTATTAATACATTTAAATTGATAAAATATTTCATCTACTTAACTCTTTTAAATAATTTTACTGTTTACTCAATATTAAGGTTATTTCCAGTTTGAATAGACTTTGTTTAATGGGTATTTATATGGTGTCCACTCTCTTTAAGTCACTACTCTACTTGTGGGGATACAAAAGTATACAACAGAAGTTTTTCCTCATAAGAAACGTATGTTCTATTTCAGAGAAATAATAAATAAACAAGATAATGTCCATGAGTAGAATGAAAGGAATTAAGCAAAGTGACTTGATACAAATCTGAAATCAAAATGTAGAAAATAGCTCCCCCTGGAAAAAGTTTGAGAGAAACATTCCAAGGAGAGAGAAGGGCAAGTTCAAATGCCCTTAGTCACAAGTAACTTCATTTTTCTGGGTGAAGAAAAAGTTAAGAGCCTGGAGCACAGCAAACAAAGTTGACCTTGTAGTAGTATGTGAACATTAGGGAATATAGGAACACTGTGGGCTCTGTTTAGAGGTTTGATTTTTATTTTAAGTGAGCCAGTAGAAACAGGGAGACCAGTTAGGGGTTATTGAAGTCACTTAAGATTAAAGGCAGAGATGGAACTGAGCTCTCTGTAAAGAATCAGGGGCCATGAAAACTGTCGTGTCCATGAATCCATATTAGAAACACCCTGCTCTGCCGTTCATGATTCCAAATGAAACGATTCAGATTGTCCTGAGACCAGAGAATTTAGCAATATTACCTGGTACACGAATAACATAAAAAAAAAATCAGTGATTTCTATATATCCACCGTAGCAGATGGTGGAGAGCGCTTTCACAATAGACACAAAATCTAAGGTTCTAATGTATACAACGATGGTAAAGATTTCTAAAGACCTTATTCTTTGGTTATTTGTTACCAAATAACAAAGTATTCTAAATTTTGGTGACTTAAAAAAACAATCTTTCATCATATTTTCGAGGAACTTTAAAGAGGACAATGATGCTGGAACAAAATAAGCAATATCATTTGTAGCCAATGTGGTTAAATGTGCACCAATGTGTCAGACCATGAAGAGCTTTTTAATATTAAAAAATGACCCATTTATAGTGAAAAGGATAAATAAAACATGGAACATTCATAGGCTATAATCTCAGAGGTGATTAAATATTGACCTAGATATATGGCTAAATATTCACATTGCAAAATGGAAAGCAATTGAAAAAAGATGTTCTCTGTGGGCTAGTATTTCAGTGAAATTCTAAGACAAAATTACTAAAGATTATTCGTAAAACATGAGCAAGAGACAGGCATGCCAAATTAATCTTAACAGTTTGATTGCCTCTGACAAGTTTGAAAGAGCAAAAATGAGAATAAAAGGAGTATTTGCCATACCTGTATATTACATTTATAGTTAAATTATTGATATTGGAGGCAAATATTAAACTGTTTACATTCATTCATGCTAAATATTGTCTGTAGTTATGTATATGTGTTTGTGTATGTGTGTATATTTGGAAGTCATTGGGTATGGATTTAACATATATATATTTTTTTCTTTTTTCATTTAAAATACAAATTGGAAGTTCCTGTTGTGGCTCAGTGGTAACAAACCTGACTAGTAACCATGAGGATGAATGTTTGATTCCTGGCCTCCCTCAGTGTGTTCAGGATCTGGCATTGCTCTGAGCTGTGGTGTAGGTTGCAGACACAGTTTGAATCCCATGTTGTGTGACTGTGGCATAGGCCAGCAGCTGCAGCTCCGATTCAAACCCTAGCCTGGGAATTTCTATATGCCATGGGTGTGGGCTTAACAAGAAAAATAAATAAATAAACAAACAAATAAATAAATGAAATAATTTCAAATCTCAAGACTTTTTGATAAGTCACCAACCTGAGACTTGGCCACCTGGTGGCATGTTATTGTTTTAGTGATGGTAGGATCTGGAACCAGAAGTAAATCCAATTTCGATCTTATTGATAAGACTTAGGTTATGCACCTATTCTGTCACACAGCACAATCTGACAGACCGTCAACACAGATGTGTGTGGACCCATGTACACACAAACGCACATGGTTTGGTCTCACTACTGTTTCTGGTGCACTTCAACACTGCAGCAGAGAGGTGACCAAAAGGTACATCTCCTGACAGATCCCCAGCTCTTGACTTCCAATCCTCACCCTTTTGAGCTGCCTATATAAGTCAATGTGCAAGAAACTTTATCTCCTTGTGACTAAGCATATTGCTTTTCACAGAAAGACTGTAGTTGGAGGACTCAAGGGCTTTTTACATTTTTATTCTATCAAGTTATAGAAAATGTTCAGGTTATTATTATTGTTTCAGTTGCTAATCTTGCATACTCTTGAAACTTTCATTAGGTACTCTGGGAGTGGAGAGAAGTCATCTGTCATTTCATATCAGCATCTTTCCCCAAAGTGCTCTTAAATTGTTCTTGGGTGGTTCTCTAGAAAAATAAAATATACTAACAGCAATTGTCCAAATCTAATTTGCCTTTGAAGTGTGATTTTTATTTTATTTCATATATATATATATATATATATATATATATATATATATTTTTTTTTTTTTTTTTTTTTTTTTTTTTTTTTTTTCCTTAGGGCCACAGGTACAGTGTATGGAAGTTCCTAGGCTAGGGGTCAAATCAGAGCTGCAAATGTTGGCCTACCTCACAGCCACAGCAACACCAGATCCAAGCCTTGTCTGTGACCTACACCACAGGTTGTGGCAACACCAGATTATTAACCCACTGAGTGAGGCCAGGGATTGAAACTGCATCCTCATGGACCCTAGTTGGGCTCGCTTCCAGTGAGAAACAATAGGAACTCCTAAGGTGTGATTTTAAATTTAGAATCTGGGAGTTCCCACTGTGGCTCAGTGGGTTATGATCCCAATCAATATCTATGAGGATGCAGGTTTCATCCCTAGCCTTGCTCAGTGGGTTAAGGATCTGGCTTTGCTGTGAGCTGTGTCATGGGTCACAGACATGGCTTGGATGCTGCATTATTATGACTGTGGCTGAGGCTGTACCTCCAATTCGACCTGTTTTCAGGGAATTTTCATATGCTGCAGGTGTGGCTCTAAAAAGCAGTAATAATAATAATAATAATAATAATAATAATAATAATAATAATAATAAAATAATTGAGAATCTTACCCTTCCAAAAATTTTGGCATAGACCTGAAAAGTTTGGACAACATTAATAAATCCATAATTTGGAGAGAATTAATAATTACTGAGTTAGAAAAAAATATTAGATCACTTTATGAAAGAATAGAAAATCAACTAAACAAAAAATGTGGATGAAAGAAGGTTTCAGAAAGGCTGATAATAGTTCCCCTTGTGGCTTGGTGTGTTACAGACCTGACTAGTATCCATGAGGATGTGTATTCGATCCCTGGTCTCCCTCAGTGGATTAAAGATCTGATATTGCCTGAGCTGCAATGTAGGTCTCAGATGAGGCTCAGATCCCACATTTCTGTGGCCTCATAGGCTGGCAGTTGCAGTTCCAATTTGACCCCTAGCCTGGGAATTTCTATATGCCACAGGTGCAGCCCTAAAGACAAATAAACAAACAAATAAAAAGGCTGATAAAAGACCACAGTAATCTGGTGGTAATTTAAAACACAATATCTTTATAATATTGACATTAGCAATATAAATAGATAGATGATACTATGTATATTTCATATGATTGATACCATTGATTCAATGTTTATTTTGTATTTGGTTCTTTTGTTTATTTGTTTTGGCCAGGCAGTGCCCTAAGCATTAAGTACAAAAAAATGATTAAGACACTGGCCAAGAGATAGAAAGATAGATAGAGAGATAGATGATAGATAGATAAATAGACAGACAGACAGACAGATAGATGGATCTCATGTTTTCCATATCGACTCATCTGGCCAGAGACACTTAGCTTCTTTCCATATCTTGGCTCTTGATAATAATGTTACACTGAACATGAGAATGCATATAGCTTGTCAAGACACTGATTTTGTTTTCCCCAGAGATTTCTGGAATATATGGTAGTACTATGTTTAATTTTTTGAGGAACCTCCGTAGTATTTTTCATAATGACTGTATCAGTTTACATTCCCACCAGGAGTGCATAAGGGTTCCTTTTCTCAGTATTGTGTCAACTTTTGTTGAGACAACAAATTTTGTCATTAGCTATTATTTGCTAATAGTTATTCCAACAGGTATGAGGTCATTGTGGGTTCAACGTGCATTTCCCTGATGATTAGTGATCTAGAGCACCTTTACATGTACTTGCTGGTCATTTGAATGTCATCTTTGGAAAAATGTCTATTTGGATTCTTGGGCCATTTTTAGTTGTATTTTTTTTGTTATTGACTATAAATTCTTTACATATTTTAGATATTAACTCATTATCAGATATAAGGTTTTCAAATATTTCTCCCATTCTGTAGATTATTTTTTTTTCATTTTGTTGACCATTTCCTTTGCTGTTCAGAAGCATATTTATTTGAAGTAGTCCCACTCATTTATTTTTGCTTTTGTTGCCAGTACTTTTGATGTTATAGCCAAAAACTCATTGCCAAGATTAAGATCTAGGATGTTTTAGTATGTTTTCTTTTAATAATTTTACCTTTTCCTTTTTTTTAAAAGACTATACATTTTTTATTTCTTCCCATTACTTAATGAATTTTATTACAATTATAAGGTGTAAGGAATTTTACCTTTTCTGATATTACATTTAAGTCTTTATTCCATTTCTAGTTGATTTTTGTGAGTAATATAAGATAAAGGTCCAGGTTCATTTTTCTTTATGTAAATTCCAAGTTTTCCTAGCAACATTTATTGAATAGACTATCTTTTTCTATTGTGTTCTTAGTGCCCTTGTCAAAGGTTAGTTAGCTGTGTATGTGTAGGTTTATTTCTAGACTCTCTATTCTGTTACATTGGTCTATGTGTACAAATAGAATTTTAAGATGTTTTTCCATTTCTATGAATAATTACATTGGAATATTGATGGGGATTACATTGAATCTATAAACCACTTTGGTAATATGAACATTTTAACAATATTATTTTTTTCCAATCCAAGAACATAGGATATCTTTCTTTCCTTTTATTTTTTTCTTTTGTTCTTTCTTACACAATATTAATGCTGATGGGACAAGATTAGTACTGTATTGATTTTCTTACCCTTTCCCTTTCTGCTTTCAAACTAAAGAGGTCTGACTTTGCTGATCAGCTTCCTCCTCATTTTCTTTCATTGAAAGTAAATTCCTGATATTGCTTTATCTGTTATCTGTGTATGTGAAGCAAAGAGGAAACTAAGAGACCCCACCCACTTCTGACAAGTGGTTTGAATGAGAATCACCTCCTCTTAGATATTTGACTTCCCTGTCTACGATGATTGATTGGAAAATAAATACGCATCTGGATCCAAGCTAATATTTTTGTCTGTTTATTGGTTTGTCTGTTTCTTAAAACAATTTTGAGGTGGAGTTTGGACTGATCAGGTGAAATGCTATCATCTTTTAGGAATTGATGATCAGTCCCTGCCTCTTGAAGAAAGCCTGAATGAATTAAGCCAAGGTGGTCAGAGAATAACCTGTAGAAAAAGAGCAAGATAGCCATGTTTTTCCTCCTAGTTCTGTCCTTCCCTCTCCGTCCCTGTGGGTTAGGGCATGTGAACAGGTACACTTTCTGTGGTGCCCAATTTCCCTGTTTTCTCTTTGGCTTTAGTATTAAAAAACAATGTTTTTTGTTTTTGTTTTATTTTCTTTTTGGCCACGTGCTCCTTTCGACTCTAGCATGACATTTTCTTTATTCTAGAAGACTTTTCTTCTTTTGTATATTGATTATTTTCTGTTCTTCCTTTGTTTAAATGCCTCTTTCCTATTTACAGCTGATCTGCATCTTGGCTCTCCAGTCACTACTCTGCATATAAAGGTCTCCACATCTATCTCCCAAAACATTCAACTGTCTTGTTCTTTCTGCTGATATTTGAGAAAAATTCTGTTTTTTTTTTTGTAATAATCAACCTGATTACTGACAATGCCAGTTGTGCTCCTTCCTAAATCTAATGCCTCTCAAAATTCTGTAATTAAATCCTTTTGGGTTTTTGAGGTTGTTTTCTTTTTTCTTAAAATTCTTCTATAATCCATAGTTACCTAACCTTCAGTCAGTTACATTTTTAAGTTTCAGTTTATATCTTATTATCTCACACTTTCTAGAGATCCTGTGCAAGGGAATTTTATTGAGACCATTAACTGCTAGTATAAATTTTCAGCATAATTCCAACTGTAAAGTGTGTTTGTTACTAAGGTCTTCTATATTGTGAATGCTAAATTGCTTTTCATATTGCAGAATACTTATAAGCTTCTCTGACCTGTAGTGTCCCTTATATAAGAAAGTGATGATATTTTCAAGACAAGCGTTTATCATTATCAATGTAATTATGTTTTCTATTGCTCCATCACTCTCAAGTATTAAGCCTGAAAGCCTAGGCACCACTCAAATGGATCTAGATCTCACCTACATTTCTATGTGGCACATTTACTTACACAGCTCATCTCTGGAAGAATAATGAATTAGTTTTACCACAGGAAAAACAATCCTTAATTATCTGAAGCAGTTAACTATATTTCTCTCTCTCCAATGAATGAAAATTCAGCCCTAGAGTATATCACTGCTTTTCCAAGATTTTTTATTCCCTATTGCTATCATTGGAAGCAAGAAAATAAAGTATCAAACCATTTCCAGGAAAGAATTTTGTCTCTGAAAAGTGAGATCCTGAAAGGAATATAAAGCTATTTAGTCATGGCATTTTATAACAAAAAAATTTCCATAGCGTAAGAGAAGAGATATGGGTTATACTTCAACTGTGGCAGATGGAGATTAAAATATTACACAGGATATTCCTGAATGGCCCTGATATTTTCTTCAAGATTTTATTCATGCTTTTAGTAGTGGAAACTCCAAGTTCTCTTACTTTGCTTTTTTATAATTATGCCAATGGATTGATAGATGGAATAATGGGTGTAATTAGCTTTCCATTAACAAATCTGGGAGCATAAAACAATATATTTTATTAACCTTTCCTACACTATAGTGAATATTACAGCCCCTCTTCATTTGTTTTTACAAAATAATGTTACTCTCTGAAACTATAAAACTAGATTTGAGTAGATACTCAATATCACAAACATAGTTATTGTCAAGTATAATAATATCTGACTCATACAAAATGAGTCTGTGTGTATATGTCTATACCCATATAGCTATTCCATATATAGCTATTAAGTTTAGCTTTTGATTCTAACAAATATATCTAAGATATGTATGTCACATAATGTATCAGTTTTAAGTAGAAGAAACTAGGATTTACAAAGATTCATTAATTTGACCACAGTTACACTGGTAGAAAATGATTAAAACAAGACTTGATATTTAGACTTTTAAAATCCAGGATGGATTTTTATTTTTTTGCCCTCATATAGCATGCTACCTATTAAATGTCTTACCCATATATTTTCAATGTTCAGAGAATGCAATTTAGGTAGCACTACCATGTAAGTTTCATGTAAGAGAATTACATTATTTCAGTTAAAAAGTTTCTAGTGATCCATGAAATGTCCACAATTTTAATGGGAAATTACTTATGGATCAATGCAATGTGTTTTGCCAAAGAAACATGTTGAAATACAATGGGCCTGATTCTAACTGGTTTATCCATCAATGGCTAAATAAATAGATTAATCTCTCTCTCTCTCTTATCTTCCTTACTCTCTTTTTAAATGTTAATTAAATTCATCTAGGGTATGGATGTTTATGTGTTTACTATGACAGAGAAGACTGAGTTTTATTAAAATATGAAAGTTTACTTCCTTTGCTCGGTAGTTGAATCTCTGATATAGAAGCAGCCATGGTTAATATGAAGAACCAAACACATTATAAACAGTTAACATTAATTACTCCTTTTCATACAGAGACATGATCCTGGGCTAATGAATATGACATTGAAAGTATCTGAACATGATTTCTTAAGCCACCAGCCAAAGAGTATCTATTTTGTAATATTTTCTCAGGAAGTGATGGATTTCTTTGAGACCTCCAGATCTTATTTGTTTCCTTTTGAACTATAGACCATATTAGATATCAACTGAAGTTGGGTTTACAAGTCAGCAAAGTTCATTGTCCTATAGAAGGAATAAGTATTTCATTGTATTTTTATTTAACTTTTCCAAATAAGTTTTAACTTTAAATACTGCACAAAACTGCCTCAGTTTACAACTATTTACCTTTATGTACTCATTCCTTTCTTATCTATATACTCAGTGAATACTTATTGAAAATTTCTTCTGCTCCAGACAATATTTTGGACAGAGTTATGGTGATAGTCAATTACTGACATGTATTCTTTCCTTCTGGAACTTAAAAATTTACTGCCAAAATTCAAATTTATTCAGATAAACACAAAAATAATGTAAAAATTACAGGTGTGATAAACGTGAGCAGTACTTAAAAGGAAAGGTATGTGGTGATGCGAGGATATAAAGGGATGTGATCTACCTTACGGGGCGCAGGAGGTAGGAGGGATGAATTTGATATTTAAATTTATATTTTTAATTGATATTTAAAGGATTAATAAAAGTTAACCAGGCAAAATGGCAATGCAGCCAGGGAATCTGTTCCAGGACAAATGAATAGCATGTATTTAAATGCATATATAGAGATATTTGCTATTCTTTTTAACAAGATTCTCTTTGCCCCAGATATCTTATGCATATGGTCAAATGTCCTCTTTGTACAGAGATATTTCTCAACTACCTCCTTTAAAAATAAGTTATTCCTTCTACCCTTTAATGTGTCCATCACATCTGTCCATCATAGAATGGAAATCTGAACATATTCTACATTTTTGTGTGTTTTTATTGTCTGTTTTCTCTCACTAGATTTCTTGAGCTATTCTCTTGAATATCATGTCTTCAATAAATATTTCTGAATGCTTAAATGTATAAAATAACCCCTCAGAGGACTCACTCTATGATTATATGTCAGTTACTTTTTTTTTTTTAAATGGTCACATTCACAGCATTTGGAGGTTCCTGGGCCAGGAGTTGCATACCAATCACAGCTATGACCTAAGCTGAAGCTGCAGCAACCCCAGATCCTTTAACCCACTGCGCTGGGCCAGGGAATGAACCTGCAACTTCATTGTGACCTGAGCCACTGCATTTGGATTTTTAATCCAATGCACTACAGAATGAATTCCAGCCGATTATTTTGTTATTTTTTTAAATATATATTCTTCCATTTTGTCCTCTTAAAACTAAAACTTTGCTTTATTCTTATTATACCAATAAGATGTTTGGGGCTTGGATAATTCGATAACTTGTCAATGGAAAATTTAGAAACTGGACTTATTTTCCTCAAAATTCATACTCTTGAAAACTATGCTGCACTCATTTTAATTTGTTACCAGAAAATGTTTCTAGAACTAGAAATAAAATAGAAAGAAGAGGAAAATTAGTTCTAAAGTATAGAAATTCTTCTCATTTGTCCTTTATTTCCTCCACTTAAAAGAAACAAGTATTCTAGAAGAGCTACAAATTTGAGGGTAGTTCCTTGTTGAAATATATACATATACATATATATGTGTGTATGTATATATACATATTTATACATACACACACTGGAAATGATTCATCTAGTTCCAAATGAGTGGTATAGAAAATCAGTGGATTCTTTGTGTAGCTTACGAATCTTAATTAGGTCTCATGTGTTTGGAATTAGAAGAATAAAATAATAAAAATTTTGAAAGGAACAATTTCCTCTCCAGTCCCCTTTCAACTGATTCAGTGAAAAAGATAGGACTTCACTCCATGGCCCTTCATCACCAAGTAGACATTTTATTAAAAGGTCTTTGTCCAAATGATCCAGCAAACCCTGCATAGCTCTAATGCAATATTTTGTTGTCCAAGTTGGAATAGTTTCCCAGTCCTCGCCCCAAACAGGCTAAATTCTCACACCAACGTTTCAGCATTTCCAACTGGTTCCTTTCTGGCATTTGCATTTGTAAAGGAGCCAGTACATCCCTTTCTGCATATGAGCCAGACATAGACAATCTCCACAAACACAGGAAGAATCTGCATGACACTAATATGAAGGTAGACTTGGCAGAAGGAAATCACTGCTTTCCCCCAAGCATGGAAAAGTGCACAAGGTCCATGCCAACCTCCAGGCTGCTCATGTGCTTGGCACCCTTTTTATCATCTAATCTACAGAATCGCTCATATATTTATTATCCATTTTACTATCTTCTTGAAACAATTCACCTTCGGGCATTCATGACTCCCAAACAGAGTAAAGAGGTTGTTTTGGATATATGTTCCTTTACCACTTTTAACTTTTATTATATGAACTTTTTGTCCCCCAGGCAGGAATTTTCTTCTCCCAGGCCAAGATTATGAACCCTATAATAATATTCATAATTGATAATAGCAAACCAATAGAATAAATTTTACACAAATTTTGAAATTAGCAGTTTTTCTTCACTGATCCTCAAGTGATTTATGTTTCGTATCTTTTTGACCATTTATTATCTTAAATTAAAATGACATTAGTATTGAAACATAGCAAGGGAAAAGGAGGCAGTGAGAGGAGTTGGTGAGCACTGACCAGAGGAAAATATTTCCTACTGCACAAATCACTATCTAAAATGTCCTCTCAGTAGTTCCTGTTGTGACTCAGCAGAAACAAACCTGGCTAGTATCCATGAAGACACATGTTCAATCCCTGGGCTCACTCAGTGGGTCGAGAATCCAGTGTTGCCTGCAGCTGTAGCTCCGATTCAACACCTAGCCTGGGAACTTCCACAAGCCATGAATATGGCCATAAAAAGCAATAAAATAAAAAAAAAATATCCTCTCCATCTGGACCTCCCCTATCTGTAAGTGTTATTTCATTATTATATAAAGTGGTTTCCTGTTTCCTTAGGTAACCCTATACCTTAAAGGCAGAAAATTTTGTTGCAGTCAGCTTAAATACCCTTGGTGAGCAGATTTTGATTCAGAAAAAAATCCAAAGAACAAAACTTTAATGTGACATACTGAACACTTCAAATCTACCAAGTTATTCAATTCTAAGTAAAGATTCTTAGTATCCTTGGATAAATGACTTGAATAGAAGATACGGCAGGAAGAATCAGGTGACAGACAGGGTGAGATTGTCTTGAAAGGTGTGTGACAGTATGGGAAGCCTGAAAAATCAAAGTTGGTGAGCTAAGAATGCTCCAACATTGGAATTTCATAGTGCTATATGTGAGACATAGTTTACTTTACCTGGAGGTGAAGCCTTGGACATGGCCTTTGTCATCTTTTAAAACAAAAAGATAGGAGATTTAGCCAGCAAAATTGAATTCATTCAGGAATAGGGTAAATTGCAATTTGGGACACCTAAATTATGGTGAAGCATCAGCAAGCCCTGAGAACAAAGGAAATAATTGTTCTTTTATAGAGGAAAGGAGAAATTGGGAAGGCTTGATTGAATAAAATTCATTAGAGGAGAGTGAGAGGTTGGGGGTTGTAGTGGCTTCTCATTGGCTGAGTTGTGGCAGTTTCCCATTGTCTGGGTTGTTACTAGGGGAGGAGAAAATCTTCCTTCCTCCTGCTGGAGTATATGAAGTAAGCTTCTTTTAATGGTACCTGTGTGAGAGCTTCCCCTTCAGGGCTTTCTCACTCCATTTTGAAGAGGTTTTCCTTTATTCATATCCACATTTTCCATTATAAAATAAAATAAAAATAAGCTTAGTAAAATAAAATTAAATGTTATTAAAATAGTTTCATTATTTTATCATCTTTTGTAATTTCCTAGCTACTAAGAAAATCACCTCACTAATAAAATAACTTTATTAGTGTTAAATTTATTCTGAGGTATTTAGAAGACTTACTTATTTTTAGTCATCAGGAAAATGTCAGTATTTAAAAAGTAAAAATAATTATCATTCCATTGATATTTTTCCTTAAAGGTTGGCAAGAACACAGATCTGAGAGTTGGAGCCCAACCATTTGCCAATAAATTTTGTTTTGTTAATTGTTCTCCAATGTCTGTTACAACGAATTCAGTGTTTTTATATTGATGCAATAGGGTAAGTAAAATACAAAAAAATATGTATCACAGGAGAAATCAAGCACAGAATACCCATGAAGATAGACTATGATAAGGGATTAGATATAACCCCACCTACAGGGTGAGACATGGAAAAATAATCTACAGAAGAATTAAATTATATAATTTGCTATATTAAAAATATAATAGTTTGAAATCCAGAAGTTAATATACAAAAGTATTATTCTACACATATTATTACTATTTAATTTCCAAAGTTGTATATTAACTGTTCTGCTTTCTCTCGCCAACTCCCTGAATACTGTCCCTCTCCATGTCCCGTCTCCCAGTCAGCTTCATCTCCCCGGCAACTAATACCTCTAGGAAATGCTCTTACAGGACCAGTGAACAATATATTGGAATGATATAAAACATTGTAAAGTGAACGAAGACACTGTGGATTAGGAAAAGTAGAGGAAAATTACAGTCAGTAAAAACGTTTAGGAAAAAGGGCACTCAGCAGGACCCTTTATCTCCAGGTGGAGTTTTGGGGCAAGCTGAAAATGCTAGAATAACAAAAGTGGGTTTGAAAGGATCTGAAATTATAGGAACATGTGCGGTTATTTTTGAGGTACTGAAAGGCCTCATCATTCTCCCTCACCCAGACATCTAATATTCTCAGCACTGTGTGGTAGGGACGGTAAAAAATGACAAGAACAGTAGCCTTTAAGGAGTGTGATATCCTTTCATAATTTCCCCACACTCACTGGTACATGGAGAGTGGTAGCTATTTCCTGTGCTCCTAAGAAAGGATCAGAAGTAGCAAGAAAAGTCAGATGTGGAATATTCTTGCAACTGAAAAAAAAAAGGAGACCAGGATACCTGTATAGACTGGCATGCAATATTTCACCAATATAAAGGCAAGAGAGATTATGATTCATCTGGAGTTCCAAGTGGCTTTGCATGGATAGAGTTTACAGGAGGAGGAGGTACTAGGGAGAATTGTGTTCCAGAAGCCAAGAAAAGAAAGTTTCAGGAGAAGAGGAAGTGTAAGAGTCAAGGCAACTGGGGACTGAAAGAAAAGTTGAAACAGGTTCTGAAGTGAAAATAGTAAATGATATACTGACGATAATGCCACAAAGATTGGGAGTGAGAACAAATTGAAAGCAGTATTTAAGGGGGTGTGCAGTTGATGTGAGATGTGTTTTCATTGTTTTGATCAGTGGAGGAGAAGAATATGGTCAAATAACTATTGATGGAAGCAAATCAAATGAAAATAATTAAAGGAACCAATGGGTGATGGAAGAGTTGATGGTGTATTAGAAATGGATGTACTCCTGGTCTCAAGAGAAAAATTGTGTCTTAGAAAAGGTAGCCAGTAAACATCTTCTTCTTCTTCTTTTTTTTTTTTTGTATTAGATTGTCCCAGATTATTCAGAGATTTGGGTATTAGCATAAATAAGCCAAAAGAATTGAAGGAGTTAGGAAAGCACATCTATACAGAAGCTTCATTTTGGTCACTTTTTATTTAATTCTCCTTTTTTCTTCTCATTTTGATTCAGCATGGACTAGTTTTCCATTTCTGATAGTTTTGCTCTTCTAAATAGTTTGGGTTTCTGTTCTCCTTCTCGGATTCTCCCTTTCATTTGCCTGATCTGAGATTCCTGTACCTTCTGCTCACACCTGATGGTAATACATAGTTCTGAAAAATGCCACATTATGTTTAAGATGCATGTGCATCTGAAAATAGTTCAAATATGACTTCACACATTTCAGAAACAAAAATCACTACAGTCAAATGCCCCAGTTTGCTAAGAGTATGAACATTTGTTTGGGGCAGACTATCAATTACATCACAAGTTATAAAACTCACAACACTGGAGCTTAGACTTGCACTAAAGTTCTTTGCAACAATCTCTATTTCTATCACATTAATATAACTCTCACAAAAGTGATATAGCTTGTGAGACTTGCCCCTTCTTCCTCCTTCTTTTTTCATAATGAATATATACTCCACTGTGACCTGGATGCTCAAGTACTCAAAATTTGCAAAGAAACTTTGTGTAACAATGCTGCATCCTATAATTGCTTATGAATTAGTTTAAGAAATCTAATTAAGAGTGAATAATGTAGTGTTCTTCCAGCATTTTGATTAAGTGATTAAAGTCAAAGATCACATACAGCGGTGACAAAATGTGTTTTTACCATTTTAAAGAGACACGACCAAAGTATTACTCTTATCACTATTAGTAGACTAAGAAGAAACTAGCTCTTATGAAGGAATTTTTTAAATACTCATCAATAGAAGCTATGCAAAGTTTAAAAAGTCAATGACCCTATTAAATCAAACTTAAAATTGAAAATTCTAACAGGTACATCATTAGACAAAGACCACAAATACTTATTCAAGCTAAGGAAAAAATATTTCACCTATATTCCAAATAGATCAAAGTTATGGGTAAATATTCTTTTTTTTTTTTTTTTTTTTTTGTCTTATCTAGGGCCACACCTGTGACATATGGAAGTTCCCAGGCTAGGGGTCTAACAGGAGCTGTAGCCACCGGCCTTCGCCACAGCCACGCGAGGTGTGAGCCACGTCTGCAACCTACACCACAGCTCAGGGCAACGCTGGATCCTTAACCCACAACATCATGGTTCCTAGTCAGATTCGTTAACCACTGAGCCACAACAGGAACTCCTGGGTAAATATTCTTGATCTACATCTTCTTACTGGAACTTGTCCACTAGTAAGGGATAGTATCTTTGTCTATGAAGACCATCAGAGTTAAAAACAAAAAACAAACAAAAAAATGAACACAAAATTCTTAAATTAAAAAACAAAAACTCTTAAAGAAAATAAAGAAAAAACGTAAGTTTTAGTTGGCTGTTCTTTCATTTTACCCATTTTTATCTTAGCTAAAACTATCAGTTCTAAGATAGGGAGATAATCTGTTAATCCTCCACGAAATACCCTTCACATATTTTGGTAAACACATTAGATCTAAATGTGTTTAAATAAAAATAAGACTGCTTATTTTTATTTAAATTTTCACAAAGAACAAAGTCAAACTTGAGTCCATACAGTGGGTTTTTTTTTTTCCCCTTGAAGCAGGCATGGTGAAAGCAAATTGTAGAAAATTAAATAATATCTTAAGTGCACTCAAGAAATTTTCTTCCTTAAAAAGATTTTTAAGATAGTATATTTTAAAGTAAACAACATATATAATTAGTGTATTGGATGTTTTTAAAGATTCATATTTGAGTGCTGTATTGCATTCTAATTTATATACCTAAGAAGCACAGAGTATTGAATGTGGGCAATTAAAATATGAATTAATAGCTGTTCACAATGTAGGTTGTGCTATTGAAAACCCCTATATTAGGATTTTCAATTGAGTAATTTATTACTATGTCAGAATTTAGGTAAGTCAGATTATAAGAGCTCATGAAAATATGATTTTATTCTTACTAAAATAAATCAATACAGATCACATAACCAAACTATCAATAATATTAATTCACTTAAAAGATTAAAATGTATATATTATAAATTTACTTTCCATTTAAGGCCATATTCTAACTAGAAACTTTCCAATTTTCAAATTGATAGCTTTCAATTTTGTTTTGTTTGGTTGTTAGTTTATATATCCATACACAGTATCAGACAAAAAAGAGTTTAGTTCCATGTATATATGTTCATGATTTTAAACTCTTCCTATACATGACACTTGTATATATGATTTCCATAATTATTTATATTTTTATGTACAGCAAATTCTTGCCATTCACATTGGTTATGATCACTGCACACACTAAATAAGGAAATGCTCAACCACTCTTCCCAAGGGAAATTCAAGGCTATGTTCCTATGTGCCTTTGTTCACAATATTTTCACCAGTCAGTATATAAACTCATTTTATGTGTGTTTCTGCTTAAAGAGACCTTATTTAATACATGTTGTTGATTCATTAACATTGAACTCACAACTAACAATTTTATAGCTCATGTCTGAAAGAAGCTTATCTGACACAAGTATTTGTGCCATAAGGCACATCACAAACATCTTACCCTTAGGAACACTAAACAGCCTTCAACAATACCTTAGGGTGCCCTTTTAACAGTAAAATCACAGTAAAAAGACACAAAAATGGAAAAAAAGACTGGCACTAAATAGACCAAAAGATGGACTCTTGTTTACAGTATGAGAGCTTAAAGAAGAAGGCAGAATATCTCCTTGTTTGACCTCAGTTGTAAATGTGCATATCAGTGACTCGAAATTTTCCTTGTTCTGTGCATGTCCACAAATGATTGCAAAAGTTTCCTGAATGTGTATTTCCTTTCTTCTTTCTTTCCCTTTCTTTTTCCTTCCTTCCTTCCCTTCCCCTCCTTTCTTTCTTTCTTTTCTCTTTCTTTCCTTCTTTCTTTCTTTCTTTCTTTCTTTCTTTTTCTTTCTTTCTTTTTTCCTTTCTTTCTCTCTCTCTTTCTTTCCTCCTGTCTAAAGCTAAATGGTATATTTATAATTGTAAAATTTGGTTTTATTTTCTCTCTAGTAACATTGCTTAGACAAAAGCCTTGGTATTTTGCTATTTATATGACATCAATTTATCTTACCAAGACCCTATTAATTCTGCCTTTGAAATTTTGTGCTTTACTTGTTTTATTTTTGTTATTAAAAACAGCTTAAGCACAAAAGACTGTACGTGACATAGTGTATATAAACTACAAAAAACAATAACATAGGAATTATTCATATACATACCCACAAGATGTCTTGCTACAATCACACCTTTCCTTGCTCCACAGAGAACCACCAAATTTTGATATAATCATTTATGTATTTCTTTATAGTTTTTAACATCTATCTATCTATGTATCTATCTATGCCCTATGTTTTTTAAAACTATATGATGAAATTATTTTGTATATATTCCATTATCTTTCTTCCTCACTTATGTCTTGAGATTAAGTTAGTGCATGTTATTTAGTTCATTCATTCATTCTTAATGTTCCATTAATATTGACAACGAAATATTTATCTATTCTTTTATTGATATCCATTTGCATTATTATCTACTTTTTACTATTATGAATGATGGTGGTTCTGGAAATATGAAAAGAAACAGGAACTTTGAACCAGTCCCTAGTTCAAGTGTAGAGGTCATTGCCTACATGATGCTGAAATGAACAGCAAAATGCAGAAGGGATCATAGTCTTCATTCTCTTTCCTGCCTCCAGTCTTCCTTAACGCCCCCACTGGCCAAACCTAATAGGAAACCAGATGACCAATGATAAATACATTATCAGTGCTCAGTCCACAAGTCACAAAGACCACTAGGAAAAGTGAATTTATAGCTGACAGAAAAAATTTAATAACCAACAAATTAGTTGAAATAATTAATGGAAAAAGTTATTATTCTGAAGGCTATGCCAGTAGAAGATATAATAATCAATGATGGAGCCTGAAACTTACAAAAAAGAGTAAAAAAATACATGAAATAAAAGTGGTGTGATGAGACATACCCTGGTAAAGAAAATGATAAGAGTTTCAGAAGGATTTGAATCCAGGTCTATTTGAGTTCATAGCTCATGTCTTTTCAACTCTGTCTTGCAATCTGTCACAAGAACATTGAATTCTTTTTTTAAGATTTCTCTTACTAATTAGATAGGGACGTTACATATTTTTAAATAAAGGGAAGACCAAATATGCATCAAACTTAGGGAAACACATTGCTTCTCAGAGATTTTCAGATGGGACTTTTAAAATAGTCTGGCTCTATTTTAGGGAAAGAAAATAGCAGAAGTGAAGAACTCATTATTAATATTTGTAAGGAGGTAATAAAATTACAGCTCACATAAAAGGGAGTGTTAAGGAGGTTGATATGAAAGATAGGCCCCTCAGATGAACTGACATTTACTTTAAAGTGTGAACAAAGACAGGAATGGCATATAAATACGTAATGACTTGCAAAACCTCAATTACTGTAATTTGATTTTTCTTAATAAATTAAATAATTAACAAATCAGTAACACAGTATGATGCTATGACATAAGTTTTATGTCTTAATATTTTCACTTGATTAATGAGACTAGCTTTTCCATCTATTCATTTTTATAAAGGCAATTATTGCTTATATTAATCATGCTTAATTTTCTTTACACCATTAGTGCCTGATTTTTTGTCCATCCTGGGGGTTCAAATTTATTCCTCCTAAATTGCCTTCTGTAGAATTTTAAGTGAGGATCTGTCTTTGGTAAACAGTTTTTTTTCTTTTAAAATGCATTTCACCTGCTAACTTAAATTTGTTTCTACTGTATGTACAATTCTGTTTAAACATGCTTATTTTTATACTTTGAACACTTTTAATTCATTACCTTTCTGTTTTTATGTTTGCTATTGAGACATCCAGTATTTATCTAACTGTAATCGTACTGTAAATAACCTTTTTTCCTCATTTTGAGCATTTTATAGTATTGCCATAATATCACCCAGAGTAGACTTTTTGTAATTTATCTTGCTTGGGTTTGCTGCTTTTACTGAGATGGTAAAATCATTACTTTACTAGCTCTAGAAATTTCCCAGTTAATATATCTTCGTGAAGTATGTGTTTCCCCATTCTTTGTGTTTTCTTCTGGAACTCCATTTGTATGTATGTTAGACTTTCTAACACATCTCCATGGTGCTGTTTTCTGCCTTAACCTTATTCTCTATTATAAGGATTTTCAGATGATCAATTCATTGACTGTCTTTTCACCTACATAGAGCTTATTGTTTTGTCTGACTATTAGGGTTATGTTAATAATAACTGTTTTTCCATTTAGATCATTTACTTTTAATTTCATGAAGAGCCATTAATATAGGTGCTTTAATTTTAATACTTGAATAACATTTATTTTTGTATTTATATCCTTCACTTATTGGACTCTTTTAAAGGCTAACTTGTTCTTTGTTTTATTACATATTTCTTAACTCTGATTTATGGTGACTTGTTCTCTCAGGTGTTTTGTGACTTTTAGATTATAAATTTGAATTGTTATGGCTTTATTTAGAGGAATTTTCTCAGACTTAGCTTTTAGGAGATCTTTATTTGTTAATGCTAAGGTTAAATTTTTGCTCCATGAAAAGGTATAAAGGAAGGGTTATATTTATAAATTCTCATGGTAAATGTCCTTTCCTTCTAGATTCAGTACCAGGCTGAAAAAAAAAATATCTTTTTTTTGTTCCTCTCCTTTATCAGGTACATATGAGATACTTAATTTGGGGAATTTGGCTGAAGAGACATGAATGTAAATAAAAATGTGTATTATTAAAGGGAAAGAATAAAATTAATATATGTGATAAAAAGTACATCAGAAGAAAAGCATGCATATGAAGGCAAAAATTATTTTCCCCATTAATTTAGAGCTTTTTTCCTTTTCCCTCTTTTAACATACTAGTAAACCTTATTGTTTTGAGATTTAAACTGGAACTGTATAATATTAATGTGGTTATTGAGTAGCCAAATACAGCAGATACTTTATTCTCTACACATGCAGAATATATGAGTCAGTTAGCTGACTGAAATTTGATATTTATACAAATATCTTGAAAAAATCTGTTTAGTGTTTCAGCCATGAAGTTTAACTGGGATGTTTCAGAGAGGCTTCTGGCAGCATCGTGACCTAGAGTTTTATGCTGAGAGTTCTGCCTCCCTTAACACACAGCAATTCCATTCAACTTCAGAAATATTTTTCACTGTTTTCACAAGATCAGAAACACTGTGTTACAGTAATTTGCTTTGGTTTTCACAAGACTAGAAATATTTTTTCACACTTATTCTTTGTACTGCAGAGAAACTTGGCTTGGCTAACATGGCAGCTTCTTACATCTTTGAATTGTCTGTGAAAATAGCTTTTGGAGTTAATAGACCTTACATAATTCCTAAAGAACAGAAGAAAACTGCTAAACTAAATGTGCTTGTATTGTACCAAAGACTAGCAACAGCTTTAGATGATGTGTATTATTTTCACAGAAATCAAGATGATACAATTAGAAACTATGAATGCACAGAGGGACTATACTGTTCTCAACAGAGAATGGTTACAAGAATCTCCATCTTCCTTAGCTGTACTTGATGCTTCCCTAAGGTTATAGGTCTTAATTTGGTTAATTTGTGTCATGATTTCTGGCAGTCACACCTTAAAAAAAAGAACATCCCCATCCCACCCCTGAAAAAATAGTCATGTGTCTAAACTGAAATACTCTACAGTGCATTTGAAATGGTGATAAAATGATTACATTCCTGTGATTAAATCACTGACAGCTTTAATCACTTTACCTTCACATAACTTTTAAAAGACTAAACTACCTCTAGAGGTCTCTTCAAAACAAAACATTTCCTAACCTGAAAGTAAAATTACACAAACTTATTTCCTTATATGGAAATAGAATGAGTTACTTCATTTTGAAAGAAGTGGGTAAAAAGCCAAATGAGTAAAGACTGCTGTGTTTTTCCAAGATAAAATTATATGTGACTTTCTTTTTCTGATGCTATAGTGTGTTATTTTCTTTGGCTAAGATCATGGGCTCTGAAGCCAAAAGGACATGATTCTGAATTCCTGCCCTGTTACTTTTTAGTTACCTTGAACATGTCATTTTTATCTCTGTATATGTGTATTTATAAAATGTGACATAATTTTCCTTTGAGTGTATTTATAATTAAGTAAGAAAACACTTGTAAAATTCCTGTTATATTATTTGTACTAAACTGGTGTCACTGATATTGTCACTCAAGTTCAATGCTACTGACAGCAAGAGAGAATTTTCCGTGTAAGTTGCTGTGCAAGACACTTTGGTGGGAAGGGAACCACAACAATGATTCCCAGGTGGGAACAGCATTCTGAACCCGGGAAGAGCTCTGAAAGGTAGAGATTTGATAAAAAGTGCCATTTACTGATTTAACCTCAACATTCTAAGTGTCCTCAATTATCATAATCTTGGCTTGCACAAAGTCAGTTTCCCCAACAATACCACAATGATGGTTCAATTATTGTATTCCGATATGTAGGCTCCCTTATGTTTCAGCACCTGAGTGATGTTCAGCCGAGCTGTGCTCTGTACCTCAACTCATCTCAAGTAAACCGGCTCCGCTACTGAATCTGCCTTCTTAGTGAATGGCTTACATTTTATGTGTTAATTTTTAAAAAGTGTGCTATGCTTTTCATCAAGTGGCCGTGCTGCTTTTAATTTGCTACACTTTGAATTATCTATGTGTAAGAAATCCCAAACTGAAGTGTTTCAAATAGAAAAGTTAATTGCAATGACTTTTGTGTATCTGTAACATCACTTAGCAGTTCTCGATAACAATTTCATCCAAATCCCCAGATTCTCAGACTGAGATTATGAAATTATAGATCTAAGAGCTAACTTTGAAAAAAATGAGAAATTTTATAAAGAGAAAGAGATGCTGATAAAAGTTTTATGAAATCTGATCTATAGTTTTCCAAATATTTTGTTTTATAAACCTTAATGTTATTAAATTAACGTAGGCACTGTGAAAATAGTGGGAAACATTTTCTTTCAAATACACGATTTAATTGACAGTATGCTTGCAAATAGAGCTTTGGTGTATATTTAGCAAATATTCAATATTAGCTATTTCCTGGGGATATAATGACTAAGCACATATCCCCCGATCAAGCAGCTTTCTGTCTGGTGGAGAAGACAGACAAGAGGACAGAAAGAGAAGAGTGCAAATGTGCAGTAATGAGATGCCCATGATGTGGCTATGGGAACACCCAAAGGGAACTCAAACCAGTCTAAAACATCGGAGAATCTCCTCAGAAGATGGGACATTCCAAATTGAAGGAGCAGCACAAACAGAGAACAGTAAGGTAGAGGCAGAGGATTAGGGAAACAGGATCCAAGAAATGGAGCTATAGCTCATTATGACAAGTGCTTAGAGGCCAGGTCAAGGGAGCATGGACAGGTGGGAAAGCCCTGGTCATGAGGAACTTCATAGACCATACTGATCATTTTCATTTCTCCATCATGAGAGAGATAGGAAACTATCAGAGGGTTTTAATAGGCAGGATGGCAGGACCGGACTAGATTTTAGAAAGCTCAGTCTGACAGATATTCCAAAATGTACTTGTAGAATGCCAGGCTGCAGAGAAAGAGATCCAATGGGAGTGGGTGGATGCAGGAAAGCAGGGAAAGCTTAGGATGCTTAGACCAGAGTGAGCATGAGGATGGCGAGCAGCAGACTGTTTGAGTAATCCTTTCAAAGAATCAACAAATATCAGGGTCAATCTCCTCTGTCACTTTTGGGTCACTCTTACATTCCTATTTCAGTTTGAGATTAGGTACACATTGGTGGGTTAAGGGGAACTTTCAGTGAAAGAACTTCTTGCTAGGCTGTCAATGTAGAAAACACAAACATAGGCCACCAGGCTGTCATGTCCCTGCCTAACTCTACACAGAGCAGGTAAAAATCAGTTGATGCAAGAATGATTTCATTGTTGGAAAATGTTAGTTTCATCTAGACAGAACTTCTTGAAGAGGGAGGGGAAAAAAACATGAAATATCTCAAAGCCAAATATTTCACTTGCAGATGAAATCATAGTTCAGTGCTTTCAGTGTTATGAGTTACAAATTATTCTTAAACTGACAGCTTTTCTAAGAAGTAAATTGAGAATTATTATGTGATAACTCTAATAATTATAACTAGTATTTTACCACTTACAAAATATTTCCTAATCCATTATCTCATCATGAGAAACTTATGATATAAAGTCTTCTCTGTGATATTAGCTATAAAGTAGAGACCACTCAGACTTTCTACATATGGGTTAGCAGAGCCAGGCGCTTTCCAAAATGTATTCTCTGTTGAATGTAGCCAGCCACATCCTTACAGGAATTCATCTGTTTGAACATGTTACCCTTTATTTGAAAATCTCTTCATTGGCTTCCCATAAAAATCTGTATTGATTTTGAAGTTTTGTTACTCACTTACAAGGCACTTAATAGCCATAGACCAATATGTGTGCTGGATCTATTGTCTCTATATGTCCCTTGCTGCCCATTGAGGTCACAGTGAGCAGGCTATTTAGTCCTTCCAAAGTATAAACTCAAATCCCTTGAAGCAGGAGGCTTTTAGAAAACATGTTCTCCGTTTGTGGAATGTAGTTGCAATTTTAATTCGTTATAGTCCATCTGTCTGCATGCAAAAAGGGAACAGTTGTGTTTGGTTATATCTCAAAATGCTCAAGATATTATTTTTGGCTGTCTACTCTCCCTATCGTAGTCAGTACATGGGAATCTTTAATGAGGTATACAGACATGCTTTATCCAATCTATTAAGCATAGAACTGAGCATTTTCTAGGTCTACCTTGGAACATCAAACTTCCTTCTACCATGATTTCCTACTGAAGATATACATGGACCATTCTGGCATTTGGATTCAAACAGACCAGCTAGGAAAACACATTTTAAAAACAATGAGCACTCTTTTCTATTTCCATTCACTTCAGGTTCTCAAAAAAAAAAAAAAGGAAAAAACAGAATTGTGGGTCAGACACATTAAGAACTAGAAATTTGGAATCATGAAGTAAAATTTACATTGTATATAGTAACAAAATTGGTACATATCAATAAAAAAATAAAATGGAGCATATCTCCATAGATTATTTGGAATTCTTCTATATTTTACAGAGGAATTCAAAATAATCTATGTAGATAATGCTTCTCTCCAGAAAGCAGAACTTGATTCTCCTCTACTTGAGCAGGGATTGAAAAGGTAACTGAACTTCCAAAGAATTAAGTATAAAAAGAGAAAACTAATTTATGGTGGAATCATTTATTGAAATTAATTTCATCCAAGTTAACATCACCAAGGATATGTCATTGATAGTCTGTATTCTCTGATATGATGAGAAGCCCGCTTTACCCCTGTGGTATTCTGTCCAAAACCTCTAACTCCAATTGAAGCATGAGAAAACCAACCAAACAGACCGAAATGCAGGGGTACTCTACATTGTACTTGATAACTTCCCTTCAAAAGCGGCAAGGTTATTTGAAATACAGAAGGAATTGCCACAGAACAGAAAAGACTAAAAAAGACATGATGAGTAAATGCAGTGTAGTGTACTGGATTGGATCCTAGAGCAGAAAAAAGAAATTTGTGAAATTGTCAATTAAAAATAATTCACCAATGTTAATTTCTTTGCTTTGACTAATGTCCCATGGTTAGGTAAAAAGTTACTACTATGGGAAAGTTTTCAGAAGCTACAATATATTTGAAATTTCACAAAATCTGTTTATTTTACAAATATTAAGCACCTGTAATTCTTAAAATATTGCTAAATATAGCTCTACCTACTATATATTTAATATAATTTTCCTCTCAACATTTGTTTAAATTTACAATAACCATAAATATGGCACGGAACTCAAATTTGAAGATTAAATTAAATTTCAAACTTAATTTGAAGAAATAAAATGGTCAGGAAGATAATTGTTTACTAGTCAAAAAAACTCTTCGTGGATTTTCTTTAAAGAAAGACTTCATAGCACCTATCTATATCATAAGTAATTTCCATGGTATAAATTGAGCTGTTATTGAAAGATAAATTTGAAATATGCTTTCATTTTATTTATTGTTTTACTTTTCATGCTTTATACTCATCCCTATGATATTTTGGAATTTTCACATACTAAATATGGAAACCAAATAAACAAAGCACAATATAACAGGCCATCCAGTACAAGGCATTGGCCCAGAATGAGGCAATGTACCCGAAACATTAATAACTTCATTTGGGAAATTCTGACTACTCTAAGCTTTGCTACATTGCCTGAAAAAACAAAGAAATAGGTGATCTTTGGAAAATCTGACAGAAATCTGTAAACCAGCTATAATGCAAAAATAAAAAAAATTAAAAAAAATAAAATAAAATATTTTTGAGATATAAAAAAATAAAGAAATTTTAAGAATTCTAAATTTTATAACTATTGATACTATAATGAGGAAAGAAAACCTTTGTAAAGACTGCTTAAAAAACAATTTTAGGAGTTCCCGTTGTGGCTCAGTGGATTAAGAACCCGACATAGTGTCCATGAGGATGTGGGTTCTATCCCTGGCCTCACTCAATGGGTTAAAGATCCAGCTGTGGCGTAGGTCACAAATGTGGCTCAGATCCAGTGTCACTGTTGATCCAGCATTGCTATTGCCATGGCTGTGGCATTGGCCTGCAGGTATGGCTCCAATTTGACCCATAGCCCAGAAACTTCCACTTATGGCCCTAAGAAAAAGAAAAAGAAAGAAAGGAAGAAAGAAAAAAGAGAGAAAGAAAGAAAGAAAGAGAGAACCAAAAAAACATTTTAAATTTTAACCTTCTTTTAAATTTCATATTTTGGCTAAAATGTTTTTGGTCAAATAACATGCTATTAAAAATCATGGTCATATATTCAATGAAGCATAACATTTGTGGACTTTAATACGTAAATAGTACATATCTCCTTTGACTTATTTACATCAATATAACCAATCAAATGATCAGTATATTAATACAATGTCAAGTGTGTGGTCACATGAAAATTGACTAAGAAATAACCAATAATTTACTAGACACTTAGTCTCATATACAGTAAAATTTCTATCTTCTTTCAGGCAGCATCCTTTTCTAAAACACTTTCTATGTCAAACTTTACTTTCAGTTCTCAAAGTGAACAGTAGAAAAGGGTCATTCTTTAAACCAAAGTATTTCTCCCCTGAATATATAGTGTTTTGATATACTGTCAGTGAGTTTGAAAATTTGTTAAAATGGAACTTTCTTGCATAAACCTAAGTATCTGCATTTTATCTGTATTGCAACTATTACATGAATTACTTATTTTTGTTGTTTTAGAATGTCTCATGTTTTCTGATAAGTATTAAAAGAATTAAGGAAACAGAGAAAAAATAAATATGTGAAAGATACGTTGATGTAACAGAAGATGCTCTTTGGCAAAAGAAAAAAAAAGAGGGCAGTGTTAAATGAGATGTTTCTTTTTCAAGGCTAAGTACTTACAACCAATCAGAGCACATGATGTGAAACAAGTGCAGTGGATCACTGAGACATGGACTGTGGCCTGTCAAGACCTTGGGCCATACAGTTATAGCAAGTCACTCATTTCCTTTTCCTTTCAGAAAGTCTTTCTCAGCAAGAGGCAGCTAGTTTTTTCACACAGCAAGCAAGACTCAGCATGTGAAGCTTGGAACAATCCTGCACTGCAGGGAATGTTTTGCAGAAACTGCATGACAAGATTGCCAAAAGGATTACCTCTTGATTTCCTTTGTCCTTGGGTTTATTTCATCTAATAATGGGGCAAAGATGGTGCCTTCTACAATGAGGAGAGAATTTATTCATGAATCATATGTGGCACAATTATTTTCAAATCCTGTTGCTCATAACTTTCTAAGAAAACAATACCTCATTGAATATAAGATGTATGTTTTTTCTTCTAAAAGTGTTTATCATCTTACTATGAATTGTAAGCATTGAATAATTTGTTCTCACAACAGCTTGAATCCTGAATCCTAAAGAGTCTTTCCTCCCTCTCTTTACTAAAAAGGTGTGAACAACCATCAAGGACATAATGTAGGGTCAAGCTAAATGAAAATTGGGCCATTTAACTACAACAAAAAATTCTGTAAGCAAAATAGAATTATAAATTTCAAGGATGTTATGTTCATTTATTACTTTGATATCTGACAAATATATATATATATATATATATTATGTATATGTGTGTATATTTATGTATGTGTATTAGGGTATATTTCATGTACATATATACATGTATATATTTGGGTATCAATTATGATTACACTAACACACATGGCTGTCCTGGTCCAAGAAATGCCATGAGTTTGGTGTTAGAACACCTAGCTTCAAGTTCCACTCCTATCACTTAGCACTTGACAATTCAAATCACAGTTTCCTTACCTCTGAATTGGGGATGGTGATTTTGGCCTGCCTGAGTCACACAGTAATTTTTAGAATAAAATAAAAGAAGGTTTACACATTTTCATAGAATTATAAGGATATATTTCATGAAATATAAAAAAAAATAGTTCACAGGGAAATGTATTCTTATAGTCTGTTACTTCTAATTTCTCATAATCTTTCTGATTTATCCAGATAGTCATAGAGTCATGGAATTATGAATATATAGGTGTGTAAGGACAGAGGTTAGTTGAGATTAGGAAAGTCAGTTTTTAAGAATTAGTATATATATATATTTGATCCTAGATCTGAAAGATGAATAAGAGGTGACAATTATAAAGATCAGAAAAAAAGATAGCCTCCAAGAAGATGTTCAAACAGGTAGAAAGGATGGCAGGAGCAAGAGAAGCTACTGAGGTTGGAGCAGAGAAAATGTAGGAGAGTGTTTCAGTCCTGGAGAGGTAGACAGTTTTCTGCTCATATTAGCTGTTAAATAATGTTATTTGAATGATTTTTAAATGAGGGGTTATTTAAGGCAGTAGAGTGATAGAATCAGATGTCCACTTTTAGTGTATCCTTCGACAACAATGTGGAGAATAGATTAGAGGAGGGCAATTGTAGAAAAGAGGGACTAGGTGCTGGTTATTTCAAAAGTTCATGCCAGAAATGATAACTGGACTAAGGGCATGGCAGTAGAGACAAAGAGAATCGAAAGGTTTTGCAAAGTGTTTTAGAAATGGAATTATCAAAATTTGCTGAGAACCTGAATATTGGAAGAAAGAGGGAGAAGTTAGTGATAACATCTCAATGCTGTGATGCCACATGTATGATGCTTTGTTTACTATGACAGGAAATTCTAAAGGAAGATGATGTTTGGTAAGGGGATGTCATGAATGTCAAAGGAGACACATATGCTACAGCTAGAAAATTGAAATTCCTTTTTGTAACAATAGCAATTGAAGTCATCGGTATGGGTGAAATCAACAGGGAGAGACCATTAGAGCAAGAAGAGAAACAGACCATGATGGCATTTTGACACTCTCCAAACTTAAGAACGTTTACGACAAATATGCCAGTAAGCTTCTTACTGTGAGTTACCATTGTTTTGGACTGCAGGTATAAAGATAATAATATGCAAACTTTCTCTACAAGTTCACAGATTAGGAAGGAATGGATATTTGAGAATCTATAAATGCCAAAGTTTCCTATAGGAATACAGAGAGGGACACTTTTTCTAGAACAGTGGGTAATGGGTAGAGAACAAGGAAGAATTTATCCCAAGATATGATACCTTGGCTGAGCTAAGCACAAAAAGACATTTTCTTTTATTTCGTCCCTTCATTTATTTGTTCATTCAATAAATCTTTTAGAGCTCTCCAATATTCCAGGCACTATTCAAGTTACTGAGGATAGAGTGATTAATACACAATACACAGGTTTATAAGACACTTAACTAACCTCATAGGGGAGACATTACATATTAGTAAACCAACAGACAAGATAATTTCATAGGTATTATACTGTAAAGACAATCAAACAAGATGATGGGATGGATGGATACTGGTGGGCTTAGTAGAGGAAGGGGATATTTAATCTGGTCAAAGAAGGCCTCATGAAGAAGATGCCCTTTGAATTTAAAATAATAATGACAGGAAGCAGCCAAACCTAAAGCAATTTGTAGGAGGAGACAGAGATAGAGAATAGTAAGTGCAAAATCTCTATGGTGAACATATTAGATTCATTTGAGGAAAAGGAAAGACATTCAACATGATGTAGGTAAGAATTTTGCAGTAAGATGATGAAATAGTCTTGTCTGATCTTACTTCCTCAGTGAGATATTAGGTAATGTCATCAAGTGTCGTTAAGAATGGAGAGGAAATTTGGATATTTGAGGTGACATATGCTATGAACTGGTTATTTTGAAGAGTAAGAGCATGAATGATAATAAAGGCATAAGACTCTTTTGACAGAGTAGGGCAATATATGATCTTAAATTTAAAGTGAGGAAAGTCAGCATATATGTGTTTTTTTTCTTTCCTTCCAGGTCATTTAATGAGTCCTTTTCTTATGTGAAATTTGCCATAAATAGGGTTAGAGCCTGTAGTTTTATTGGGCGAGCACAATAGAAGAAAAATAGCAGAAGGGAGTCATTATAATAATAGATGATATCATGTAACTAGGAAAAGAGGGCAGTAACTCCATGAAGCAGATGAGGGCAAATGGCTAGAGTACTTGATCAGTCTCAACAATTATATAAGCAAAAATACTGAATTATGGAAGCTGGACAGGAAGGGTCAAAAGAAGAATGCTTTACATTGTAATTTTGTGTCTTGTACATTTATAATGTCAGGTTCTGTAGCTGCACTGTCCAACATGATAGCCATATCCACTGTGCCTATCTCAATTTAAATGTTGCTTAAAGTTAAGCAAAATTACAAATATACAGTCCATCAGTTGCACTTGCCACAATTCAAGTACAACATAACGACATGTAGCTAATGATTCTTATACTAAGCAGTGCAGAACAACTCCATCCATGCAGAAAGGTCTACTGAGAAATGCTTGTCGAGATAGCCATCTTCAAAATAGATGGTAGAGTCAGAGGAAATGAGATATCAATGTAAATGAGGGGGATAGAGAAATGAGAGGCTATTATGTTGACTGAATCTTATTTTATGTCTGCACCTGCAGCATATGGAAGTTCCTGGGCTAGGGGTCAAATCAGAGCTGCCAGCCTAACCACAGGCACAGCAACACTGGATCCAAACCATATCTGTGATCTATACCACAGCTGGTGGCAACGCTGGACCCTTAACCCACTGAGAGAGGCCAGGAATCAAACCCACATCCTCTCAGAGAAAACATCATGTCCTTTACCTGCTAAGCCATAGTGGGAACTCCTTGATTGACTCTTACGTTTACAGGTTCATGGAGGCCTAAAATAAAGCATGGCCTTTTTGAAAACAAACAGCCAAAAAAAAAAAAAAAAACCCAACTGGAATTTCAAATGGCTGGGAAAACAAGGAGTGGATTGTCCAAACACATTCATACATTATTTCTGTTTTATTGACACAGTCAACTCCACTAAAGCCTCCTTGGGGAGGCTTGTTCGGAAACTTTCTAGCCTCCTGATATTCCATTCCCAGGTGTTTCAATAGTTTATCTTCAAATGAGTGCCACACAAAAAGCAACTCAGTGCCATGCCATTTGCATCTCATAAATCTTTGTGTATAAATAACATTTCCATTGTCCCCACCGAACAAATTGTTATTCAAAGTGCATAACGTAGAGTAATGATTATATGCCTATCTAATAGTATGTTGAATAGCGATATCAGGATTATTAAATCTAATAGAGATGAAATACTTCCAACTGGCAGAATTATATGTGTGTGTGTGTGTGTGCGTGTGTGTTAATACAGTTATTTGGGTAGATATGTAATACTATATGTGTAATAATATGCATATACATATGCACATAAGATAAATATTTTTTGTGTGTATATAATTATATATCCCTACAATATCATGCTTTGGAAGGAATCAAGTAACTAAATATCATTTATTAAATCTCTCAGATACAATGTGAAAAATAAGACTTTTTTGAGTAATATGGTTAAGAGGAAAAAATACTTGGAAGACTGTGAGGGATTTTTTCTACTCTATTTCTTCAAACAAAAAAATCAAGTGAAGAAGCAACCATCAAGATAATTTAAGGATAGGAAAGAAAAATAATCTTGCCTCAATTATCGGAATAGTTAGTGAAATACTTGAGCTTGAGACCTCAATTATCCAAGTAAATGCATCTATTTTTTACTATATTTTCCAAGTAAATTTAAAGAATAGATTGAATTTGCCTAAGGAGCTAATTTGCCTAGGGTGCTAGAGAATCTCTGCCCTCAATTAAATCTGTTAAACTAGGTTCAATATTAGTCAACATATGCAATGTATTATTATTATTCCTGGGAATGTTATAGTAAACTCTGATCAAAGCATAGTGAAGATGCAGATTACGCCTACACATAGCCAAAACACTTACATGGAAAGTGTACATTAGTTTGCTTTTCCTAAATAAATGCCTTGGGAGTATTGCTCATTTGGTAGTTAAAGCATCTTGATAGCTTAAACTTTTCTTTTTATTAATACATTTTTAAAATATTGAAGTTATAACCACAAATAATATTTAATTAACATGACCGAGAAGGTCACAGTATATTCAATTAGGACTTTGTTAGAAATTTTTTACAACCCTGTCAATTAAGAAATACAAAAATGTTACTTTTTGCCAAATGTTTGAAGTCAGACCTGCTCAAACCAGAGTTCTGAATTGGTGAGACGTGATCAAGGCATCATTTTTATAGTGCAGACCTAAGAATACCTTGGACATGTTTAGAACTCCTAAACTCATAGTATACTCTTGATAAATACTTTCAATTTAATTGATTTAAATGAATTGTTGAAAGAATGGATGGAGCCAAATTTCCAGAGAGACTACTCCTGTTTATTTTAGAAATTTCATTACCACCATGGTCTGCTGCCATCTAAAAACAAAAGACCAAAGAGTATGTCCACAGAGGTATCGGCTGGGAGAGCAGATGTTCTGGGCTAAGTCCATCATGATCTAACTTTATTGCATAGCACG
>PVHT020000065.1:5653123-5678064 GCA_004024745.2 Catagonus wagneri
GGGGTCTAATCGGAGCTGTGGCCACTGGCCTGCGCCGCAGCCACAGCAACGCAGGATCCGAGCCGCGTCTGCAACCTACACCACAGCTCACGGCAACGCCGGATCGTTAACCCACTGAGCAAGGGCAGGGATCGAACCCGCAACCTCATGGTTCCTAGTCGGATTCGTTAACCACTGCACCACGACGGGAACTCCTACTCTCTTCTTTTTGATAAATTGAGTATTGTACTGTGACCCTCCCTCCAACACTTTTTCCTTATACGTGCCTAAAATTTGAAATGAGATATGCCTGCAACTTGCCAAGAATGCAGCAGCACTGAACTGCCCTTAGGTTTTCTTCTAAATAATTTCAGCTGCCTTGCATCTGAAAGCAATTGAGGACAAACTTTAACATGAGACAAAATGGATTCAGGCCGAATGTTCCATAAGTGGTAGAGAGGGAAAAAATAATAGATTTTTGGAAGTGGTAACCATCTTAGGGTGATCCTAAATGTAGCAAGTTAGATTCATGATGCCAGTGATAATGGTCACAATAATCAAAAATAAAATTGGATGTTTTATATTTTGTTCTGCTATGCTGATTGTGGTTAATCACAGCCAAATACATTTTAATACCTTCACTTGTCTATGATTTCAAACAGCTTCACAAGTGTTTGGTTTACTTTACATTCATAACAACCCTGTGAAATAGGTCACAGAGATTACCCATTTTTTTCAGATTAAAAAAAGTGTACCTTTCAGTTACATTATTTATTCGTTTTCCTGAGTAAAGAAATCCACTCACCTTTACATTTAGTTCCATTTTTATCAAACTATAATGTTTTGCCAAACAACATTTAATGACACATTTCTATCCTCTCAAGTTCATTATAAGCTCCATTATCTGCTAAAAGAATGAAGTGCTCTTATTTTTTTCCTGGCTTAAAATGAATTTCTAATAGAATTAAACACATACATTAAAATAATTTTCTGAATTAAACTAATTTGAAGGTAGGAAATTCATTATAATAAATAATAAAGGTAAATTTGTATCTAATTTTTAAAAATCAGCAACTTTGAATAAATTAGTGAATCAAATTTAATTTATAAATAATTTTTATTTTAAAATAATGCCTTTTCAAGTGTGCTAATAAAAAATATGCCAGGCATGACATACTGTAGGAAAGAAAGATTGTTCTGCTTCTTGACATACTGAATATAAAATATATCCAATCTCTGATTTTGAAAATATACAATAATTTGATTTCTGATAGGGTTTTTCAATAAAGATTAGCATTTTTTGGCATTTATGTTTACTAAGCCAAATTTTATTGCATCTCCTCTTAGGACAGATATATGAATTAAAGTAATATTTAAATTATTAATTTATTTGAATAAAATTATATATTATTTCTCAACATTCTTTGAACCTTTCAAATGAACCTCATAGAGCCTGACTTTAAAAGCAGCACAAGAGTGTAAGGGGTGGGAGTTTTGAAATCAATTTTGTTTCGGAGAATTTTAAACTTGGAAGCAATTGTAAGAATTCCTTACGAAAAGCAGAAATTAATTGGAGTGGCTGCTAAAAGTCTCAAACTGAAATTCATTCATTATCAATTTATTTTGATCCTATATTCCAAATACTGATAGGTTTCCTACATATTGCTGCAATCCATATCGGTGGTAATCTTGAAATATAAAGTGCCTACCATCTTCATGTCTCTTAAACTTAATGAAGCATCTTGAAATGAAATTACTTGGCATTTCAAAAGGAATATTTCATATATTTATCAAGCAGTTTCTAATTATTGAGAAAATGTCATAATAGCAGGTAAGTTGAAGGCAGCCCATGAGAAGATTTTGCCCAAAACAACTAGTTTTGCCATTTAATTGCCAATGTGCATAACATAACGTTAGTAATACTTGAGCTCTGAGCTGATAACCAGTTTAAGTCAGTTGCCTACTCTGATGTAGAAAAGTTGAGTTATTGTTCAATTATATTCTTTTAATTTTTAACTATTTACCTATTTTTAGAATTGAGCAAAGAATTTTACCACTAACATAATAAGATTGGGCAGGTAAAATAACTGCAAAATAAAAGGTATGCTTTCTTCAAGTTCTAAATATTTGAGAAGAAAATATAGAATACTGAAAGTTAGTATAATTGTTTTTTTTTTGTTTTTCGTTTTTGTCTTTTTAGGGCCGCACCTGCGGCATGTGGATGTTCCCAGGCTAGGGTTCTAATCAAAGGTGTGGCTGCGGGCTTACGCCAGAGCCACTGCAATGCCAGATTCAAGCCACGTCTGCAACCTACACCAAGGCTCACGGCAACACCGGATCATTAACCCACTGAGCAATGCCAGCGGTCGAACCCGCAACCTCATGGTTCCTAGTCGGATTCATTAACCACACGCCACGACGGGAGCTCTGAAAGTTAGTATAATTGTTATTCCATGAACACAGACTAACAAAACTACCATGGTACCTAGACTGCTATGCTTCTTACCCCCATGATCAAAAAACTAGTTAATGTTTATTGAGTACTTTCTGTATATCAAGCACAACCCTATGAAGTTGGTATTATTATAATGTCCATTTTACAAATGGGAAGCTGAAATCCAATGTAGTTAGGTAAAATTCCCATGGTCATTCAGTAGGTAAATGAATTTATTCATATAGTCCATCTGGTCCAGAATCCACACTCACATTTGCCAAGCTAAATGAATCTACTTCTGGAAGTTTGTTGCTTATTTTTTTTCCCATTAACATTATTTGACTTTTTTCCCCATAAAACCCAGAGACCAATAGATTTTTACTGCACTAGTCAAAGTGGAAATTAATGGATTATATTGGGTCACTCTTCAGAAAATGAATTGTTCCTAAAAGTCTCCAATTCAGAATAAAATAATTGTGTATATATGAGGGTTTTACTGTTATACTCAGTGTGAATTTTTGGTCTTTGGAGTAAGTTTATCTTATTATGTCAGACATAAAAGAAATGTTTCCTAAGATCTAATCAATGTCATATCTCATTCAATTTATATCAAGTAGATATTCTGAGATAATATTCCTAGTTCAGCCTGGTTACCAAAAGCAAAACCATGATTTTTTTTTTTAAATCCTATATATCATTTCTATGTCTTAAAACATGCTGACACCTTTACTATATTTTACGATACGCAACATGGCCTCAGTCTTTGCTTTATGTGCCATTGCTTCCTGGATATCGTCTCAGTGAGTAGAAGATCAACTTTAAACTGTATTAAGTGGTGATCAATATCAGTTTTCAAGGAATAGTTCACTTCAATAGAACTTCACGACTCCTAAACAGAACATATTCTTCGTCAATTGTTTTAATAAATATTGTCAAAAACTGTAACAGTATGATGGACTATAAAGTACTTCACATGCCATATTTAGCATTTCCAGTGTCAGAAGTAAATATTCCTATATAGTTTATATCAATTATTTAGATGACCACCAATAAGATTATATCTATACCAATCATATTAACAGGTCCAATACAAATCAAGAATAGATTACCATGGACTTATCTGTTTATAAACTGTTATATGTTTAATGCAAAAAATATTAAGAAGAACATTTTGAATTATATTCAGTTATTCCACTTTTCAATAAAAGAGGATGATGTTAATAAAATCTAGTAACCTGGGACTATTTTCCTTCACTATCTGACACACATTTGCGATTAAAAACATGTATTAATTATATCCAGGACAGGCACAGGGAAGAGTTTTTATAGAAACCAGAAAAAGCCCAAAGCTATGATTACATTTAAGTTTTGTAACTTAGCAAAGTCCATTATTCATATTTATAATTTAAAAAGTCAGAGTACTTGCAAAATATTTAGCCCCCTCCTGATTATATTAATATTTGATATTTGATTAGGTTAAAATGCAAATGTGAACCCTCCATATGGTGCAGAGTAACATAGGAACAATATGTTCCATGTGGCCAAGCCACCTTGGATCTTTCAATAATAAATATTCACAAGCTCCATTAACACCACATCATCACTACTTAAATTTTAACCTACCCGGTCTCGGGTCAGTGATAAAACTTGGTCAATATCTTCACAACAGCAGAATTAATGCTAGTAGAAAGTGGACATTTTGTGGAAATAAGTAAAATGAAATCCTGCAATAAAAGTTTTCTCAAATAAAAAATATAGGGAGAAATAAGAAAATACTTTTAATTCCAGAGGATGAAAGAAAATATCCAATAAAATTGCTGAGAATCAGGAAGAAAATGTTTAAAAAAATTAAGTTCCTGTCTCTCCAAAGTTGTCTAATTTATTTTTAGTTCTTACATTTATTTTAATTTTTAGGAACTTCTTAAGTAAACTATAAGAAGACTACAAAGCAATAAGTATGTCAAATAAGGGACAGCGGAAACGAAGCAATAAGTATGTCAAATAAGTGGCTCAGCGGAAACGAATCTGACTAGTATCCTTGTGGATAAGGGTTCGATCCCTGGTCTCACTCAGTGTGTAGGGGATCTGGCATTGCTGTGAGCTGTAGTGTAGGTTGCAGACACAGCTTGGATCCTGGGTTGTTGTGGCTGTGGTGTAGGCTGGCAGCTGTAGCTCCAATTGGACCCCTAGCCTGGGAGCTTCCATATGCTGCAGGTGAGGCCATAAAAAAGGGAAAAAACAGTAGAAAAAAAATTAAAGGAAGATAATGACCCTGGTTGGCATATATTATTATTTCAGATTGAGATCTGGATAGTGAAGAGACTTTGCAAAGCTGTATATTTTTGATATTTTTTCCAAGAGCAAAATATTTATAAAATATATCTCTGGAAAGTTAGCACTGAGTGCACGGAGAAAAAGAAGCTAGTATAATGGCACTTATTCCTGGTTTGACCGATTAATTTAAATTAATATTCATATTGAAGATAAAGTTTACAACGCAATTTTTAGGAATGATGTGTGGTTTATAAGAAAAGTCAACAAAACAGATGGGACACTTCTAGTTTCCTCCTTAGCATCCATCTTCTACTTTGAGGAGCCATGGTGGAGAATCGGAGTTCATCCTGTGAGCAAAAGTAAGGTTTGAGAACTAGACTAAACAGATTAGTTTGTTTTATCCCAGTTGTCACACTAAGGGGCAGATAAAAGACCTAATAGGTTCTAAACAGAGTGTACTTTAGAAATTTACCTTGGTTTGCCTGGACAAAAAGAAGTGTTTTGCCTTTCAGGTGTGTTGATTTGGAAAGTGAAATGCTGCTCTTATTTTTACTACCATAATCCAATTATGAATGAAAGTGATGTTAAACAGCGCATAGTAAATCACAAAGAAACAAATCCAGAATGTTTGTGACACTGAGAATGACTCAATTGAATCATAATGTAGTCCATAGTATTTAAGGGTTGATTCAACTATCCATACTGATATTGTATTAAAGCAATTTTTTTCTTATTTGTGAAAAAAGCATCCTAATTGATAAAATAAAGGAAAATGAGTAAATGGACCAAAACCTACTCAGTCCGGTAATTAGTTAAAATAAGCATATATGCGCGCACACACACACACACACTCATAAGTAATTCAATGAACATAGCTTATTAAATACACCTTGATGTTATCCAAATTCTAAAAGTTCTCAAGTCAGTTATCTTTTCTTGTCCCCACTTTCACTCTTTTTTTAGCTCCTTGCTTTTAGTTAGACTTTTCTCATGTTAACTGAGGGTAGAGAATATTGGAATTGTTCTATGGATCCTAAAAGATTATGCCTTGAAGAATAGGGCTTGGAAGTATTTACTGGAATATTAAGAAATATCATAGCTTGGCAATTTCATACCACTAAGGTGAGGGAGAAGATAAAAAAGCTTGGCCCCCTTGGGGTTCCTATCCCTTCTGAACCTTTAGTCTCTGTGACCCTCACTCTTCATATGCATGTACTTGGACAGATGCTGTAGTACCAGTCTCAGCAACTTAATCTGATGCCCCACTACATAGAATTTTCCTTAGCTCCTCACTAACCACCTAATCTTAGCTCTTTCCCCCAGGAGCCCACATTTTCAGCATTTTCTTTCACTGCACTGTGGAGTCTGTGACTGCAGTGCAAGCAACACCCGGATGGCTTGTTAAATCCATTATTATTAGCTGTAGACAATCCCATGAGGTCTGCATCAGCTTTTATCCTTTCTCCCCCTATCTTTGCACTGAGTAGAACTGTATTAGGGCAAAGGTACCTCAGGTCCTAAACAAGCAGGAAGTAGAATTATTGTTTTTAAATAGCAAAAAGCATAGAGGCAGAGCTAGCAATGGATTTGGTAGAGTTTTAACAAGCTACAGTGATTATGGAAATTAAGATTCTTTTCCAACTACCCTACAGAAAGAAATTTAGAATTAATAGGGTTTTCATTATCCTTCTTAAAACTCTAATTTCTCAATATTGATTTAAAGCTTTTCAGTACTAATTGTGGATTATCTGTGCTACTAGATACAAAGGAATTTTTGTGGAATGCAACAACACATACCTGTAGTTACACGTAGGCACATGAAATGCATATTTCAAGGAAGGACAAAGAGAAAGCATGGTTTAGCATTATTGGTGATGGCTTTGTTAAGTCAGAGGTATGCTTGTAAATGACAATGTCCCCGTGTATATAATGTAAATCATAAGCTTATCTACTTATGCTCGATACCTTTGAGAGTTTTTGGTGGTTCATAATTAGAAGACCTCCTCAGTGTCGGATTCACTCCCATGCATTTAATAAACCACTTACTGAAATACATCATCACATTCTGAACATGAAGTACTTTAATATGAATAAATGATGTGCTAGAGTCCTGAAAGAGTCATTACTGGAATATCTCTTTTCTGTTGTTGTTGTTTTCTGACTCATTACTTTTGCATTTTGCTCCTTCAGCCCCCTGCGAAGTCTCCTATAAAGGATTACTCTGAGTTCTGAGGGGATGTCCTATACATGCTCAATGAGCTCACTGTTTGTGCTACTCTGCCAAGAACTGCTCTTACTCTGTACTGCCAGAGATTCTGCCTCTGTTTCACAGGGCATGAGAGGTCTCTGAGGGCATCGTTGGGCTTCCCCGGCATACCCAGTGTCCCAGTGCTTCTCTAATCGGGGAAAGCAGGTGTAGTAGCTTTCCCACAGGCTCCACCTCTTCTGCTGGTGTTGCTAGGTCCAGTGGTATTCAGAAATTCTCTCCTGATGAGCCGAAGCTGTGAAATTTTACACTAATTTTCAGCAAATCAGAATAAACATACAACTCTGAGTACGATCATATTATAGGGGCATGCCATAGTGTTGCTTGGGTGTCAAGGTGTCACAGAGTACATCGAAATGTCAGTGCCAATTCTTTTTTTCTCTGAGATGCAGGCATGGACTTAGAAAATTATAGGCAAAGGCAAGTGAAAGCCATCATGAGTTATTAAGACCTAATACAACTTTCTTATTATGTCTTATTAGACTTTCTTATTAGGTCAAATTCATTTTGTTTAACTCATTCTCTTAAAATGAATTACCTCTTGTGTGAATCTTCAGATTTCCGCAAAATAGAATTCTGTTTGGTCTTTTCTTTCAGTTACTCTCAGGTATCTATAATTCAACAGTGTGTGATTTAGAACTGTATCTCAAATTAAACAAGTTCACATCTCTGCTTACTATTCTTACCTACAGCCTACTTGAGTAGCAGTTATTGATTCAGTCATAAAAATTATATTTGCAAATCCATAAACATTTTCAAATTCATCAATATTATCTTCAACTAAAAACTGAACACCAGTCAATGTAATAAATATTTCAGTTTGATTCAGAATTAAATTAATGTCATCCTGATTTGATTGCTTCTCTGTAGGTTCATTTGAGAGGCATTTCTTTTTCTACCCAAGTCCAATCCCTTCAAACATGTGCAAAATGCATTGTCACATGCTCATTTTTTAAGCAAAGAGGGAAAAAATCAGTTACAACCCTAAGACTTACTCAATCTTCCCCTTTCCATTCTTTCTTTCCAAACACAATTTCAAAATATTCATGAATTTTTATATTCCCGTATTCTTCAACTCCTTGCAATGTAGTTTCTGTCTCTAAACCTTCAGCCCAATTTGACTCACAAGGAAAAAGCAACCAGAGTACTGAGATCATACTCTTCTCTTTTCCTCAGTTGCCTTTTGATTCACTTTATTGTCAGAACCCAGTTGAAAGCTAGAAGACAAGAGTCCTGATGCAGTCAAGCCTTCTAGTGCAAATGAAAATTTCCAGCCCAAGTGTGATTGCCATAACATACCCATTTCTTTGGATTTGCTTCAAACTAATAATGCTGACAGAAATGATGGATTTAGGTGGCTGTAGTTCTTACACATATTCCTGTTCTCATGACCACAATTTAATCTCTTAGGACTGGAACATAACCATTGTCTAAAAAAAGAATTGATCGTTTTCTGTTTCCAGAAAATGTTTATCTAGGACACGGAGTGCCAGACAGATTCTTCACCAGTAAGATCTTGTGGAATATGGGCAGCAGCCAGCGAAGCAGTCAGATGAGGTCTGAATAAGCTGTCTCAAGCAAAAGCATTCTCTCAGCTAGAAAAAAGAGGAACTGCAATGCCCGGGGAAAATGAATTAGAATCCATTAACCTCCAGACTCAGAGTAGCACCTGATAACTTCCCACTTCAGAATAAACTCAGTTTTCATTTTTGCAGAATTTTTATCTTAAAAATATATATATGTACCTTTTGCAGTTCTCTTGTGGCACATCAGGTTAAGGATCTGGCATTGTCACTACAGTGACTTGGGTGGCTGCTCTGACACAGATTTCATCCCTGGCCCAGGAACTTCCACATGACATAGGTGAAATAAAAAAAAATACACTTTTTAACTTGCACAAGTTTGTGTAGGTTTCTCTTCCTTTCAAATAATGTGTAATGAAGACAACTCCAGTAAAGACTAAATTATTTATTAAGGTTAATGAGCTAAAAAAAAGAAAGATTCAAATGGTATGCCTTCTCAAAAGTCACATAAAAATACATATTGAAAAACTTCTTTGGCAAGTTACAGTTACATGATAAATTAACTAAATTTTGATATCTTTGACTAGCACCCAGTCACAGTTTTTAAAATGTGAGTTCAGTCAAGAATTTATTCCTGAAAAGTCTCTATAGATTACCAATCAGATTTTGAATAAGTGTGTGAATCAGCACCTGCCAGGAAAGCTTTCCGAATATCAGCTGATATCAAGAAAATGACAGTAGCCCCTGCTTTTAAGTATACAGTGCAGATTATCTAGGGTTTCTGTTTTTATTCTTTATGCCTTCTTATGTTTCATTTTGACCATGAGAATTATTAGGAAAACAGATTAGGGAAACAAGTCTTTTTGAGAATTTATAAGATATCTTGGGGGTTACTGAGGGTAAACTATCATAAATTCCTAATATATTTACCTATGGAAATATATTTTCCTTTTTAATTTCATTACAGTATGTCTGACTAGCAGCAGAAGGTCATGACGACTTTGAGTTTTTTGTCTGTTATGTACACGATGTAGAATCAAAACTCAGCTAGTTTCACTGAATACAACCATGTATGAACAACTCCAAAAACTACTGTTTGTATAGACCATGACATAGCGATTCATCCCTCTCTTTAGCTGTGTGAAGCCTGCATAACCATTCTTGATGATCATGCTAGATCCATCATGACAATTAGATTAAAGTTTCTCTAATGTGAGTTCCAAAATGGAGCTTTAGTCCTTTTTGTTCACTGTGTGCCTACAGAACCAGACTAGTGCCTAGGATAGACTAGATGCTCAATAAATATTCATTGCATGAATAAATGGTGAAACTAATGGTACTGTAATCTATATTTGTTAATTAAAAAAAAAACAGAGTTCTGTCTTTGGATTTACTCAATTACCATATTATCTTTGATAATAAAATAAATTGATTATTAGAAATACAAAATTTTGGAACAATCATTTGTTGAATCACATCTAGCCACAAGACTAAATGTGCCTGCTACATTCAGAATACCTACAGGGAAAATTCCAATCCTGTATTCTTCAACCCATCTCTCAGAGACTTTCTGATAAATCTGTACAAAAAAAAAAAAAGGAAAACTTTTAAAAAGATGTCAGGGGATATGTAGAGTATTTTGCCTGGTTGCAAACAGTAAATAGTAATTTAACTAAAATCTTGAAAAGTAAATAAAACCTAAAATTCACTTTGAGCCTTTAGTTAAATCTGTTCTTATTATAAGTAGAACAGTATTGTCCAACTAACAGAGGGTATATAAAGTACAAAATACGAAAATTTATTTAAGTATTTAAAACTATGTAAATTTTGTAAGATACCAGTATATGCTTTAATATCTTCATTGTGATAATTAATGTTTACCAAACCTGTTTCTTGTCCCTGGATATTTTTTTGTTTGTTCATTTGTTGCTGTAGCAACGCTGTTTCCAAGCCATGTCTGTGACCAAACCACAGCTCGTGGCAATGCCAGCTCCTTAACCCACTGAGCGAGGCCAGGGATCGAACCCGTATCCTCATGGATACTAGTGGGGTTCATTACCACTGAGCCATGACAGGAACTTCTGGATGGTTTAGAGATGATGTATTTCAATAAATGCTAGATGATGTTGCGTGTTATTCAGATAAGGAATTAGTTAGCTCCTGCTAAAGTTCATACAAAAGTTAATGTAGAAGGAAGGGAAGACAAATTAGCCAAGCCATTAATTGTGTTGCTGTATCTAATGATTTGTTTGTTTTAGCTAAAAATTTCTGCCTTTATTGCAGTCATTAATTCTTGACAGTGAATAATCTTGTGTTGATATTTTCTAATTAGGTTAAGATTCTTTATTAACTTGTTGCAGAACCTGAGATTCTGTCAATATGGGTGGATATAGTGATACTTATAATCAAGTCATGGGGCCTAACTTAGGCTAAGAAATTATTTTCCACAATAGTAAAAACACAAATAAAATTCATAATTTTGCTGATGCTTCTTCCCTCCATAGACATCAACCATCTAAAGTCAGGCACATGTTGTAAATCAAGTAATGCTTCCATTAATCATAATGGGAGTTAAATGTATGTCAAGAGGATGAATCCCCTTAGGTATTTAAAATGATTTTTAGTTACCATACATCTGCTGATGTAGCTTGGTAAGGTATTTTCATACTTTGAAAGACTCACCCCTTTCGGCAAGATTAAATAAGAAAACATCAGATGAGCATGCCTTGCCAAGCCTCTAAATTTCAAATGCTCCTAAGGACGCCAGGAAGCATGTGAAGCAGCATCTGTAAAATATGCACATGAGGCTGGGAGAGTGGTCCAGACTGCCTGCACCACAGGTAACTTAAAGACACCCAGGAGAACACACGCTCTGCCAGTTACTAGCTATATCTCGACCAGATCTCTGCAAGCAAGGCAGAGCTCCTCACCCAGTGCAAATATGGGAAATTTGTCTTCTTGCCAGGTTTACGTAAAGACTCTGAATTGAGTTGTCTGATTTCTTTTTATTTAGATCTAGCAAGTACAAAAAGATTCCTAATTTAGGGTAATGCTATCTTTAAGAAGAAAAAAGAAGAAAATTATTGCTATATAGAAAATACCCTCACACAGATTAGAAAGGGAGAGGAAGAAGGAAGAAGAAATCCAGCAAAATTATTTAGAATTCTTTGTACTTTTCATCATGTTCAGATTTCTCTGCAATCACACTGAGGATTAAAAGTTTAATCCTACAAATGCGGGAATCCTTTTGCAATGAAAACATTTATTTTGATCTGATTAGCATTTCAGTCTAGTTGGATTCATAATACTTACTGGTAAAAATCCAAAGTGATGGCTAAGATAGAAGAGAAAATCTTGGAAGGAATAATGCGGCCGGGATCATCAATATTTAGAATTGAACTAAACATGCAAATTAGGGGCTGAAGAGTGAAAGGGAAAGAGACAGACTAAATTATACCAAAGTTTTTGCCAAAGTTCCATACAAGGAAAAATAATAGAAAAAAATTAAGAGGTCTAGCGGTTCCATTTTTCCATGGATGAAGTATGGAAACTAGAGAGTAAAAAGCAGGAATATATGAGTAGGAATATATGGGCCTCAAGATGGAAACATTTTGTTCTGACCAGTCACATTTAATAGCTGTATAAATGACACAGAAAGGGAATACATTGTAAAATTGATAATTTTGAAAATAACACTAAACTTCTGGGCAGGTAGCAAGATATCAAGTTAATGGCTATAAACTAAAAAGATTTTATGAGTCTGTACAGGTGGTTTGAAAAGTGGCAGAGAAATTTGAAGGCATTCAAGTGTAAGATAATATGAGTACTGAAGTATAATAAGAATGCATGTATAAGACGTCAGTTAGATCAGGAAAAGAATTTAGGCATCATTTCCCTGATGATAGTAATCCACTATGCTATGTGTTAAAAATATAATCCAGAATTTTTCATCACTAAAAAATGCACTGGAAGCAAACAGAAGAAAATTGCTAGATATTAAATTGTATCTAATGCGGCAGGCACTATTCTAGGCTCTAAGGATAAAGTACAGGTAGGACCCTGATTTTAAGAAATGAGATTCTAATGTAGGGGAAAACTACTAACAGGATGTTTATTTCAGGAATGTCAAAGCATGCACCTGGAATTTTCTTCCTGCAGATATAAGCATAGTTCACTTTCTCAGATTCCTCAGGTCTTAGCTCAGATCCCATCTTCTCAAAAATGCTTTGCCTGAACATTATTTAAAATTGCAATTTTACTGTCTGATATCCTCTATTTTCTTGCTTTATTTTTTTCTGTATAACACTTCTCACCACTGGCATTTCATTGAATTTACTTATTCATTTGCTGTTGCCTGTCTTCGCTATCAAGAATGTACATTTTATGCAGCCAGGATTTTTTGTCTATTTGCTGCCATATCTAGAAGAGTCAAAGGCACTACATTTACTTAGCAAATACTGTTGAATTAATGAGTAATGTTGTGTTTTGAAGAAACTAATTGGATGGAGATTGATTAGGGTTGAGGGCTATGCTAGATGGTGTGGTCAAGAGAGCAGTTTTAGTGAGAAATTAGAAAGAGCCTGAGATGAAAACATTTGGGGGGAGGCAATTTCAAAAGAAAGAGTGACTTCAAAAACCAAAAGGCAGGAGTTTCCATCATGGCACAGGGGAAATGAATCCAACTAGGAACCATGAGGTTATGGGTTCGATCTCTGGCCTCCATCACTGGGTTAAAGATCCGGCATTGCCATGAGCTGTGGTATAGGTCACAGACATGGCTTGGATCTGGCATTTGCTGTAGCTGTGGCCTAGGCCGGCAACTGTAGCTCCAATTAGATCCCTATCCTGGGAACCTCCATATGCCATGAGTGCGGCACTAAAAAGCCGAAAAAAAAAAGAAAAGAAAAGAAAAGAAATCAAAAGGCAGATGTGAAGTAAGAAAAAGCCTGTAGAGGAGGGGGAGTGGATGAACAGTGAGGGTGGAGGGAGGAGAGGAGTGAGAAGAGAGGAACCATTAGGCAAAAACCAAAACCAAATTAGGTATTGCCCTGAAGGCAATAGCAGAATTTGAATTATATTTCAAATACAACTAGATACTGTTAGAATATTAAAAATATACTCTGGCTATTATATAGAGTTTTGCTAAGAGGGGTAACAGTAAGGAATAGTAGAAACAGAGAGAACCTCCACGAGGTTCTGCAGTGGTCCAGATATTAGGTTAGGGCAGTATAACAGCATCACAAATAGTAAGGAAGGGATAAGATCTTGGTCAAATCCTCTTCCAATGATAAGCTTGGTGATACCGGTTGAATTATTAAATCACTACAAGCTTTGATTTTCTTATCAATACAATATAAATAATAAATTGCTCATTTCAAGTTCGGGATGATTGGATGAGTGATCACAATCAAATATTGGTAGTTTCAAAAAAAAGATTAGGAGTTCCCTGGTGGCCTAGGGGCTAAGCAGTGTCACTGCTGTGGCTCTGGTTACTGCTGTGGTCTGGGCTCCATCCCTGGCCTGAGGAACTTCTGCAAGCCACAGGCACAGCCAAAAAGAAAAAAAAAAAAAAAAAGATTAAATCTGATGACTTTGCATGCATGGATTAATTCTCCAGATGTAAAGTAAATGTGCATTATTAGAAACACATGATAGGATATCCACTAGATATAAATAAAAGATATGACATTTATTACCTCCTGGAATGTATGATTCAGAGCACTTAAAATTGGACATATGCCTGTAAACCACCTATGGATAAAACAGAAAACACCTCAAAGAGACTCAGGAACTGGGCATATCAAGAACATATGCTCTGTTTTTGTTTGAGTTCCTTCTCTAAGATCAGTTCTCATTGTAAAACTCCTTCTAGATCTGGATGCAAAAAACTTGAAGAATCCATTTATCTAAACCCTGTCAGAATTCCAGTGCCTATTCTGTTTACATAAGATATAAATGAAAATTTTTATTATTGTTGTTTGCATTGTATTGATCTAAATTATTCTTAAAATGTTATATATTCACAATTGAGTCAAAAAAATAAAACATGTGAATACTGCTATAAAATTGAGTCAAGAATTTGATTATATACTGTCTTCAGTGTTGTCATATTTATTTTCCAAAACTAAGTTAAAGATATATATTGACTTTTTTAATGCTAGTGTCATTTTAAACATCATTTTCACTGCCATGGAGTTACACCTAAATTCACAATAAACTGTAAGGCAATATGTAAAACAGTAAAAGAAAAATGAAGTGCTCAAAACAAAAGAGTAAAACTCCATAAATCATGAGTAATAAACAGTTACACTGTAATATAATCCCTTTATCAATATCCAAGTCTCTGAGGCTTATTTGTTCTCACAGGAAAAGCCCAAATTTGATTTATTTATCTCATTTCAATTAAAGAAAAGCTGACAAATCGGTTTCTACAGTAAGTCTCAAAGATCTGTTAAGAAAAATAATCCAGACACAGAAATAAGGCAGAAAATGACTGTGTTTCTTTAATGTTCTATTGGAGCATCATATGACAGCCTCACCCACTACTATTTAATCCCCTGGGGGGGAGGGGTACACCTTTCTTTCACGCGATTTACTGCTGACTTATGACCAAAATTTGCTATGGTTACTATCAACTTGTATATTGTCCTGTGATAGAAAAGCAAATGATTACTGTCAGGAAAAAATAAGCACAAAATTTATTTTTATTAGTTTATAAACCATTTTAATTCTAACTTAGCAGATTTCTTTCAGCATGTCTTTCCCAACTAACTGTAAAACTATGTGTGTCTCAAGTGCTCTGAACCAAACTTACCATCCTACTGGATGAGTAAAAGAAATCTTTCATATGTGGCTCACTATATTTGTATGAGAGACACAATTTTGACAATGAAAGCTATACCTTGACACTTTTCAAGCTTCTAACAAAAGGATCAAATAGACTCTCTTGCTTGAGGCAATTAAGCTTAATTGCTAAAGAACTACATCTCATGATCTGAAAGATGACAGCTCTCTGGTGCACACCTACCCTCCTTTGGACATTGGATTAATTTCCTATAGAACTTTATGTTTACTGGATTTCTCTCTCTCTCTTTCTCTCTCTCTGGTTTTATATTTGCTTCTGGTTCTTGGCAATGTTGGTTCTCATGCTGGTTGGGTAAAGCTGAGAAATTATTCCTTATGGGAACAGCAGTGGTTGAGCATCAAATTTTGTAATCTGATCATGCTGGGATGATGGGGTTCTCTCTAGCGTTGGAAATAAAAGTTGGTCTTCCTTATCTTTATTTTGGTCTTTGTCCACAATGAGTTTCAACCAATTAAAACATTTTATACCTCCTGGAAATGAAAAACATCTTGGAGATCTAGATCAGTGAGCTTTTATGTTCTATTGAGATATGACTTTGGTTAAGGTGTGGGCATAAAGCTGCAAGTTCTCTGTGTGTCTCCAAAACATTTACCCCTTGTGTAAGCATTTAAAATATTTTTGTCCCTGGTAAGCATACACACATTTTTTTTCTTTTTTCAAATTTATTTTTATTGAAATATAATTTTACTAAAACTAGATGCGGTCTATGTTCCTTTTTATAGAAACAAAATTAAGGCAAACATCAATAAAAATTTATATAAGTATTTCCAGGGATGGGAAAAGGAGAAAATGACTACTTAACAATTTGAATGTGTTAGTGTTAAATGAAAAAAAAAAGAAAAACACACTTCTATCAAAATTGGCTAATTTAGACCCATTTTACGTAGGAATTCAAGTGTATATAACCAAAGTAAATTCTTGGTAAACTCGACTAGTTTTATAAATTTGATTCAAAAGACTACCTTTTCTATAATTTTATTTTTTTGGATTATGATACAAATGTGCCTGTATATTGGGCTTGTTTCTCATAAAAGGGTAAGTTAATATGAAACTTCTAAACTTCTTATATTGGCATACAGATTATATAAACTAATAGTAGTTATACTTCAATGTTTAAGATTATAGAAAATATATATTGTTCAAATACATTGTTATACTTCTAGATAGCTCTTTAAAATATCATCAGTGATTGTGCTCTCTAGTATGTCAGTTTAAACATAATTTCTCATATTCTCAGTAATGTAAAATCCTAGGGCAAAATTAAATTAAATCCTAATGTAAAATCCTAAGTAATGCTCATCTTTGGCTATCTGGATAATATCTAATTAAGAAAAAATTCAGAATTCTTGCTCAGTTACTCTATATCTAATTTTATTTTCTAATTTAAAATGTTATAGAATGATCATATCTCTTGACATATTTATTTTTGCCATTTAAGAAAATGTTCAAGAAATTTTTCAAGCTGTAGGAGTTTCTACTGCTTGCACTTATGAGTTTTGCTTAAGATAAAATATTCATAAATTAAGACATAGTTCTCAGTGGCCTACTTCCCAGTTTCCAATGTTAAATAGAAATTCATTTGTTTAAGAGTTAGACTTTTTGTTGTGTTTGAGTCTATTCCAAAATAATGGCAAAGGAACAAAAGGTAATGGGATAGTCCACTCTCCTCCGTCTTTCAATTCCCCCTCTTCCCCACTGCAAGGGATAAAGAAAAAATTTTATCCTAAAATAAAATGTCAGCTTGTTACAGAATAAGAAAGAATGTAGCTTAGGTTAAAACTTGAATGGGAATGCAATATGCAGAATGTTTAAAGGAAGTAAATTTTGTTTGCCTTAGTTTATAATTTGTTATGGGTTGAGTTGTGTCCCCTAGTACTAGTAAATATGACCTTATTTAGAAATAGAGCCTTTGAAGATGTAATCAAATTAAGATGAAATCATTAGGATGGGCCCTAATCCCATGTGATTATTGTCCTTACAAAAAGAAGAGATACAGAGATACTCTGTGAAGAAAGGGATAGTCTAGAGGATATTCATCCCACCTGTGAAAATGGTGACAGATAGTGGAATTATGCGGCCACAAGCCAAGGAATGCTGGGGGCACCAGCAGTTGGAAAGGCAAGGGAGAATCTTCCCTTTGAGCCTGAGAGGGAGCATGGCTCTGCCTACAGATTTCTAGCCTCCAGAAGCAGGAAAGAACAAATTTCTTTTATTTTAAGCTATCCAGTTGTGTTTTTTTTTTTATGGCAGCCCACAGAAACTACACAATTCCTATGAATACACACTTCCTATAAACATTAAATACGAGAAGAAGCAATTAAAATTATTAAAATATTAAAGTTGATTCGGGATGAAAGTTTTTACTCATAAAAAATAATTTTATGAATTACTTACTGCTAAAAGTGATATGAAAGCAAAACTAAAATTTCAGTTTTCTCATGAATAAAATGATGAATTGGCCTTAAAATGTTGCCTTCTCTTAGCAAATAGTAATAAATAGGAATTTTTACCTTTTGAACAATCTCCACATATGATAGAGACTCAGTATTTTGCCAGAATAATTTTCTTTGACTTAAACTGACTTGGTCTTATCATTGATTACTTTTGAAAAACAGCAATGAGTATACCATGTTTTAAAAGAAACTATAGGAGTTCCTGTTGTGGCTCAGAGTATTAAGGGCCCAGTGTAGTCTCTTTGAAGTTTGATCCCTGGCCTCACTCAGAGGGTTTAGGATCTGGTGTTGCTGTGGATGTGGTACAGGCCTGCAGCTGCAGCTCTACAGCATTAGCCTGGGAACTTCCATATGCTGTAGGCAGGTGTGGCCATAAAAATAAGAAGAAGAAAAAAGGAGCTGTAATTCATTAATTTGTACTTTCTTTTGTATTTCTTTAAAATTATTATGTTGTCCCTCTGGCTAATATTTGATTAAGCTAAAATTATTTGTTATTCTCAGACACTGGTTTTACTAACTTAATCAAATGCTTAAATGTTTCTTATTGGGCCTTTACAAAAGTAACTTTGCTAATCTCTCTACCCTAGAATAGGTTTTTGTCTGATTTGCAGTTTACTGTTTGTTAGGGCCTAAAGTCTGAGGAGCTGTAAGTAAAATTTGTAGGTTTTTGCCTCTTATTTCAATCTGATATAAAAGGTAACCTTAAATGTTATGTTGTAATGGCCTTTAGCAGATTAACCAGTCTTAGATCTAATATAGCAAATTTGGGTCCTAAGAGACTCAGATAAATTGTTTTTTCATATGCTTCTTAAAGGAGCTTTACCACTCTTAATTTAAATATATTTTGGCATGGGCTTACTATATATGTGTGAAAATTATATTTTACAATTTTCGAAAATCAGATTTTGACATATCTAATACTTTATACATGAGCATTAAAGCAAATAAAATACATAAATAAGATGAAAATTATGCCTTTGAATTCCAAGATGAAACTGACTCTCAACTTTTCTGAAGAAAATCGATTCAAAGAGCAGGGTTAGTCACAACTGAGAAAATTTTATATACTGTATACACATATATAGATGCATTATGTATGTGCATGTATATAAGGAATATATATATATACACATATAATGCATTTCATCCTCAAAGGTACTTTTTCATATGATTTTTATACATAGACATTATAAACATACATACATATGTGTATTCATAGATGTATATATATTTTACAAATATTTATTTAGAATCAAGATAAAGAAGCTATTAAGAGCTACTTATGCATTGCTATCTATCAAAAGCACATATAAGGGAAATGCATATTTAATAAAGTATTGAGATTGACATAAGTAGCTATTATTATAAAACAAAAAAGTTCTTCCTGAATAAATTAATGATTTTTTACTACATTTCAAAACATTTGAAGTTTAAAATTCAGTGTTCAAATTACAATATTTTAACAGCTATAGTAAGACCTTCAGCTTCTCTTCTTTTTTATTTTATAATTATGTTTCTTTTCTATTAAGATAGTCTATACACGTACATTTAATGTCAGAAATTCGTGAAGTACTTAACCAAATGAAGTGATTGATTTCAATTTAGATAGATGTCAGTTTGAATTTGCTGAAGCTTAATTTACTATAATTTTTCAATTTGAGGATATGCTATTATAGTAAATTGAAAAAGTTCTTAAATATAAAGCTTTAGAAACATTACATGGAAATAATTAATAAAGGATAATTTATACAATAGCCTATGTCATTTTGGATAATTGAAATAATTCAGATATACAAAAATATACACCTTATAGTTATCACATGTAGTATAACAATTCAAAGACATGTTTTGTTATCAGTAAGTATTTATAAATACATAATGATTTAGATACATTTTATTTTATAATATGATGATAACTGAAATATTATAATTACACTAGTATAATTAACATGTGCATTCAAAAAGTTAAGAATGAAATACTCCAGAGCTCATGTATTTTCTATTTCTTAAATACTATATAATATTGCTGAATTTCATGTTAGCCAATATTTAATTTAAATTTTAAATATATATATTTTACATGCATCATAGTCAAGCAATGAGGACCAAATATCTTTTAGAATATGAATAAATAAATGTGTTTAATTATTTAAATTCAGTAATCCTCAGTAGCAAGCACCCAATAGTACTTAATAGTAAGTACCCAATAGAAGTTAAGTGTCTAAAACATCATATTTATTACAAAATACAAACCAATCTGAGTTACTCTTATTTTGGCTATTTTAGGTTTTATTTGATGATTCACTTGATTTTGTGAAGAGCTGCAATTCGTCTTAGAACTATGAATCACTCTCTGATTTACAAATTTGACGTGTCTAAATATTGTGATCCCATGAACCCTATGTTAAGGCCAGACAGGATTATGGGTGGCTAATGGGAATAAAGTAATATCCTTGAATATAATGTAGAGAATTTTATGCCATATTTAGAAAAAAAAAATTTCCGGGAACTTCCAAAGCAAGCTTTAAATACTATACACCCAGGTCCACATTCTTCTTCATACTGCTGCTATCAAATTTGCGTTTAAATAAAGATATTAATAAATTATTTAGAAATTTAAAAATGCCTATCACCACTGTAGAAGCAAGATGTAGGGAAGAGAAATGCACTGAGGAAGGATCAATGATACACTCCAGGTGAAAGATTTCTCTGTTAATAAGAGTTGTCTATGACTTGAAACAGAATTTAAGTATAAGAGAGAACAGTGTGGTGTTGATACTTAAAATTCACCCCAACTACAGTGTTGCAGTACATAAGATGCTGCATCAATATGGAGTGATGCTGAAATATGCAATGGGTGATGTGAAAATGCACATGCTTGGAGTTCCCATTGTGGCACAGTAGAAACAAAGCTAATATCCATGAGGATGCAGGTTTGATCCCCTGGCCTTTCTCAGCATATCAGGGATCCAGCATTTCAGTGAGCTGTAGCATAGATTGCAGACGCAGCTCAAATCCAGTGCTGCTGTGGATGTGGTGTAGGCCGGTAGCTGTAGCTCTGATTCAACCCCTAGCCTGGGAAATTCTATGCCATAGGTGTGGCCCTAAAAAGAAAAAGAAAAAAAAAATGCACATGCTATGCCAGAGAGATGAATAGTATAGTGGTTAAGAGTGCTTGCTATTAGATTGCAAGAATTGAAATCCCAGCTCCATTTAGTAACTTCATTCTTTGGCCAATAACGGAGCCTAGTAGTTCTCAAAGGTTGAATGAGTGAGCATAAGAATCATCTAGATGGCTGGATAAAACACAGATTGCTACCTCCCATCCTCACAATTTCTGATTCAGTAGGTCTGGGCTTTGGCTCAAAAACTTGCCTTTCTCATGTAACAGTGATGCTGAAATCTGGGAATGTTATTTGAGACCTAGCCTATGTATACATCATTCTATACAGCTGTAAGATGCTAATGATCAGAGGGCTGATATAAAGATCAAGTGAAACCATCCATCTATGGCTCTGATACAATGCTTGTTTCATAACAAGCACGGTCATTAACTAAAATGAAGGAACTAAGTTAATACTATAGAAAGAAAATGGAGGCCTACTTTTGACTTAACATATGATGAAAATCTAAATGAATTTAAAAACCTGAAAGTTAAAAGGGTGAGAAAAAGCATTTGTGATTTATAATATGTTGGGTTCTAGATAATGGTTTTTAACCATAAATCAGAAAATTTTAATCAACTCAAAACAAATTTAATATAAAAGTTTTATAAGTTTAAAATGTAACTTAAACATTTAAAACCAAAAAGCCAAGTTGGAAATTTGCATTTTTTGCATTTGTATATTTATATCATTTAAAATTGACAAGACTCTTTAAGAGCTTCAAGAATTCTTAGAAAGTCAAAGAAAAAAAATAATATCAATGTTTAAAAATGGGCAAAAGATATGAAAAAGCAATTAAAAAAGAGAAAAAGTAAATACTATACATTTAAAAATGTTAATCTTTGCTGGTAATAGAACAGAATGCAAGTTAAAATCAGGAAAATGTTTTTCCTATTCATTTCCTATTCATTAAAATATATGATACCCAAAACTGGCAAGGAGTTTAGGGAAAAAATGATATTTTAGTGAATTTGCTGTGAAAATAAACTGTTTCACCCTGAGATGTATTTTTTGAAACCTAATCACTAATGTGATGGTAAGACCTTTAGGCGGTTACTAGGTTATTAGGGCTGATCTGTCATGAATGGGATAAGTGTACTTATTAAAGAGACCCCAGAAAGCACCGCTGCCTTTTCTAACATTTAGGACACAGAGAAAAAAATGGCCATCTGTGAACTAGGAATCTACTTCTTCCCAGACACCAAAACTGCCAGCCCTTGATCTTGAACTCCCCAACCTCCAGGACTGTGATAAATACATTTCTGCTGTTTACAAGCAAACTAGTTTATGGTATTCTGTTACAGCAGCTCAGAAAGACTAAGACAAGGTGGCAAACAATAAACAAATAATTAAGCAAAGTTGGATAGTATGTCATAGGTTATTAAGGGTGGCTAATTGCTGGTTGGTGATGACAGGTGGCTGGAAAAACAGGTAGTCAAGCTAGGCCTTTCTGAAGGAATACCTGAAAGAAGTAAACCATTCAGATACTGAGAGAAGAATACTTTAGGTGGAGATAAATATTGCAGTAAATAATTTTACTAAAAGACAGAGAGGGACAAATAGAAGTAAGAGAAGAGCAACCATATGTGTAAGAAAAAAGTCTAAGAGTATATATATGAGGAAGTTAAGATAGATTAGCTTAGAGAATCCACATGATTTTGTTACTTTGATTTATTTACCTTAAGTTTTTGAATAGCTGTTTAGCAGTGCTAGCTACACATTTTGAGGCCCATTGCTAACTGCAATGTGGTGCTTTTGTTCAAAAGCCAGACCAAGCACTGTTAGCAGTTCAAAAATATAAAGCTTTTCCTTTTCTCCCACATTTTTTCCTCTCAATTTTCCATGGTGTTTTTTTTTTCTCTATTTGTCATTTAATGTCATTCTAAATAAAGGAAAATTTTTAAATTATTTCTTTGCATTGTACCATTCATTATTATATCATGCAAGGTTAATTTTAAATGAAAAATAAGAGCATTTGACTTGCATTAGAATCACCAATATGTCATAATTCCTATTTCATAGTTCATGCAGTCACGTACATTTTTTTATTACTATAACAGTGTAAATGCTGCATAAATTCAACCCATCTTTATACTTCACTTCCAGACACATGTGCATCTGACTTACCCTCTTTATCTGCTGTGTGCTGAGTAAGGAAGGGCTGGGAGGAAAAGAAACTATGGGTTGCCCCACTATTCCCTTTCTTCTTTGCCATAATTTTCAGTGTAGTTAGTTAGCTAATAGAGTAGCATGAGCAAGAACGGATGTGATAGGGTTTCTTGGTCATTTGTGTTTCTTAGATTGTCATTTCCTTCTTGCTGTGTTCAAAGCAAGTTCTAGTTCAAATGAAAAGTGTGGCCTCTCAAAGCTGTCAGTGTTCTTGCTTAGTCATAAGCTTAGCCATATATGTGAGCACCTTACCTTATATTGGCACTTTACCTTAATAAAGTCCCTGTGGACTTTCATGCACTGTTGGTTCACCAGTGTTTTAAACGTTTGGGGCATTGTGAATGCTATAAGCAATGGGATGGCTAGGGAGAGTGGACATGCATAATTCATGTCTCTTGTCCCTCTTGTTTCATTTACAGAACATAAGTTCATAATAAAGTTACCAAGAATTTCAAGAAGGAAATAGAAGAGCATTGAGCTAAGCATGGAATCCATCTGAGCACAGGGCCTTGTTTAGTCGCATAGGTACCTGCCCATGAAGCCATCCCTTCACTGTAATTTGCATGATTTTATCCTCTGGCTAATACTAAACAGTCATAATATGCATGTGAAACCAACTGCTAAAGCAAATAAAGTCTTGATAAGGCAACACACTATAATAAATGCATTTACTTTATCTATCTATCTATCTATCATCTTATCATCTATCTACCAAATGTGTTTTCTGAGCTCCTTCCTTTCCCTACCACTAAGGGTAGTGGGAAGTATCTTTATCTCAAGGTGTGAAATCAGATTACCAGCCACATATATGTTCCCTGCAATTGAGGACTCTGTGATCCTGTGCATGGTTTTTATCTAAAAGGGCTAAATAGTCAAGAGTAAGTCAAGAGAGAAAATAAAAAGCTATGTTTGAAAAAAACAACAACCAAAAAAAAAAAAAAACAACTAAATCTCCCACCCATTAATGTTGGAATATTTAAATAGTCATTGTTTCCATAAAGCATATGTAACCAATGAGGGCAATGAGGATCATACAAGCAAAAATAAGTTCTGCCCCAAACCACTGCCTGGAAAAGTGAAGGGACTCCAATAGTGAGAATATGTGTGCCAAGATGTGAGACACACAATTTCAGATGAAACACTGTATTTTTAAGCTCCCTCACAATGACATCTACTGTTTTTGTTTGTTTGTTTGCTCGTTTTTAAGTAGAAGACTCTTGATTTATGAGCACCAAACTGCTATTTCATTTTCTAAGAGACAAGACTTTCATACTCAGTGGCGAATCTGTAGTGGTAACCATGTTGTTTTCAATTTAGAAAAGCCTAGGAGGAGCTATAGATTATTTGAAGAGACTCTTTCAAACATCTCTGCCATCTCTGCTTCAGTTATATTTAATATAGCACACACTGGCATGAGTATTAATTCAGGCTATTCTGAACTGGAGATGTGGTATGAATGTGCCACTTTTTTCATCATGCTCTCTGAAAGTCCAACAGTAATCTGCAAAAGAGATTAAATCTACTATTGTTGCCATTATTAATGTATGGAATTCCAGATTAATAACAACAGGAAATAAAAGATCTTATCAATGCCATAGGCTCTTTCTTGATAAATTTTTATTTTTCTAAGTTGAGTCTGTCTGTCTAGATTTTTTGATATGAGTGCTTATAAACCAATTATAAAACTTTTACAAAAACAAAGATGTCAAACTTTTCTTTCTCAAAATGAGTTTTTTTTACCCCTAAAGTGTCATTTAGATTGTAAACTCCTCTAGGGAAGGAGCAATAAATTCAGCTTTTTTAAGTACTTCTAA
>PVHT020000065.1:5678164-5755877 GCA_004024745.2 Catagonus wagneri
AATAAAATTTTATTCTATACACAGGATGTACTCAATATGGATGGACTGCCTACCTATAAGATCTGTTCAAAGTCATTTGCTGCTTTGTGAAAACTCAGAAATGTGAGTACCCAAAGATTATTACTGCCCTAAAGGATAGAGAATGAGTAGGGGAGAGAGGATATAAAAGATTAATGGTCATTCTCATGCAGTAGATGTTTAAAAGGGAACAGGCATCACCACCCTCTGCCATATCACACACAACATTTTGTACAGCTTCTGGGTTTTGTTTGCCCTAAGGTGCCTGCTGTCCTGTTCTTTGAGATGACAAGGAGATTTACAGACAAAAACTGTATCTATTTTATGAAATGATGCAGAGTTACAGACCCCCATGATTTTATAAATATAAATGGCAAGAAGGAGAACGTTTGTGAATTAAAAAATCAGTAAGTAAGTGAAGACATATACCCCTATTCATTTGGCAGTGGGGTGGTGGGAGAATACATGGAAGTGAAAATGGATTTAATAGATTAAGAAAAAGCAAGGTAAAAACAAAGAAAAAAAAGTTTCCATATTTACACAGGGCATTTGAATTAGAAGATCCTAAAAACAACACTACCTTTGTGAGTAGAATTAGGATGAGGGCACTTTTTATTTTCTAAAACAAACCCTCCCTTGAGATCTTCTATATAACACCAATCTTTTTGGCTTTCCAGAAATATTGTGCAGCCTCCCTCTTCCACAAACTTGAATCAGACATTAAAGTGTGTGTGTCTTTAAGTGTTGATTAATTAAAATTTGCCTCCTGAAAATGAAAAAGAGAACTCTCTACAATAGGGACTAGCAAGCTTTTCCCATAATGGACCAGACCAAAATACTTTAGGTTCTTTGGGCTATATGCTCTCTGTTGAATCTACTCACCATTGAAGTGTGAAAGCACAGAAACAAAATAAAAATAAATGGGTGTCACTGTGTTCCAGAGAAGTTGTATTTATAAAACCAGATAGAGAAGCAGATTTAGTTTGTGAAGCTGTGGTTTTCCAACTCCTGCTCTGTAGTTACAGGTTCACAAATGAATATTCCCATGGGTTCAATTGCCTTTCATTAGTGGGTAGGAAATGGAGGAACTGTAGAATCAGGCAAATCAAGGCAAATGATTCTAGAACAGAAGAATTAATCCTGAATTCTAGGGAGTTCCAGTTGAGTCTCAGCGGGTTATGAGCCAGATTAGTATCCATGAGGATACAGGTTCTATCCCTGGCCTTGCTCAGTGGGTTAAAGATCCAGCGTTGCCATGAGCCGTGGTGTAGTTCGCAAATGCAGCTTGGATCACATGTTGCTGTGGTGTAGGTGGACAGCTGCAGCTCCAATTCGACCCCTAGCCTGGGAACTTCCATATGCCACAGGTGTGGCCCGAAAAAGAAAAAAGAAAAAAAATCCTGAATTCTAAAATTTCTGAAGAGCAGGTGTCTGACAATTTTGCTAGTGAATATACCAGCAATTCTGTTATAAACATCTCTTAAGATCTTCAAAAATTTCATGAGAAATGCTTTGTAGCAGATAATGTAAATACAGGCTCACGTATCTAAAGCACATGTACCATTTTTGTTTTGTTTTGTTTTTTTCTGTTTTGTTTTAAGAAGGACATTTACAGTGCAGATAGGACCTGTTTTTATGCCAAGTATCCTGTAGACACATAGTAAATAGTAATTAAATTAAATGAAATGTCCTTAATTCTCAGCCTCCTAGTAATTATTTCACTGAATGAATTTGAATATTTAAACAAGTCAGTCCGCTCTTAATTTCCTAATTGTCCCTGAATAGCTTAGATCAATGGTGTGGGGTCAGGACTCTCCAACAGGCTGAGATCAAGGAGAAAACCCTTCATGGGTCTGTTATTCCTTCATCAGCATTTCATAATACTGAAAACATGCAAAATATATTCATGTTCCTGTGGCTTCTTATTTTTAAGTACTCCCATGCTAGCTACTCCATTTGAACAAGAGCAAATGGATCACTCATAAAAATAGCTCAGGTTTTAAATTGTCATTTGGTACTCCAAATCGAAAGAAATAGCACAAGGAGTTATATATCAAAGAAGATCAGAGAAATTCATTGAAAAGAACTATATTTTCCAAATGATGCAAACATATTGAATGAAAGAATGTACTATTGGGAAAGGGAGGCACAATTTTATACAAACTTGGATCACCAGCAGTGATAGTGCCATATAATTCCAGGCACACTATGAGACACCCTTCAGGAAGCTAACTGAATCTTACATTATCTGGAACAACAGAATGTCATAGAGATTCCTGGCTGTTCTTTTACTTAGATAAAAAAAATTGTGTGTGCATGTGACTGTGTGTTCCCGACAGATGTAAATCAAAAACACTTAAAAAAAAAAGGATTTCACTTTACCATACTAACTAGCCTTTCAGTTAAAACTTCTAACGCATGTGGATACCTACACAGAAGCCAAAATTTTAATAAACTACACATTAAGTGTTGAACTAAATATATAACTGTATTTGTCAGGCCCCAGTTGGCTAGCTAATATTCAAATCAAAATCAGAATGCTCATGAAAACCAAATGCAATCTAAAGAGCAACATCTTAATCCTATGAAATTGTCTCTGATTTTTTAATTGTAAAATGATGTTATTTTATTAGAATAATAAATAATTCATAAGGTGTATATATATGTTGAAAATAAAGTCTGTGCCTCTGTAGTTACAAAAAGCTGCACGTAAAGTTAGAGCTTAATTTTCTTGCCCAAAGTTTTCCCTCCTGTTTTGTTGATCTGGTCCTTTATGGTCCGCAATATGCATATGTATTTGACATCATTTGTGGATGCTTTATGACCTACTCCAAAGTCTTTAAGTTGCTTTTATATGTTATATATAACTCTTCTGCACAGAGCTGTTTGTTAAGGGCCTAAAACCCATTTTCATACTAATGTCCTTGTATTATCTTTCCAGTGTCTAAGCATAATGTTCTCTGTCACCATTAAGCTTAATGAGAGCTGTTTGACACAGTCATGAAAAATATTTCTTCTGAGACTTCAGAAAATTTGTTAGCCAGAGAAAAGTCATGATTGAGCGTATTTTTGCTGTATAGTGAAACTAATACAGTATAATGTCATTCCCCCAATTTATATTTTTAAAAAGAATGCTAAAGATGGAATAATTAGGATGCCTTCAATAATAAAAGCATAAATAGTGTCTTCAAAATGATTTTTCACCTTTGATAGGTTCAAATGCACTTACTGAGAGGTGATAAGTAGGAATAAATTCGTTTGGATTTTTTAATCAAAAATTGTTACATCCAGAGTTCCCTTTGTGTCTCAGCAGAAATGAGCCCAACTCGTATCCATGAGGATGTGGATTTAATCCCTGGCCTCAGCATCTTGCATTGCTGTGAGCTGTGGTATAGGTCACAGATGTGGCTTGGAGCTGCTGTGCCTGATATGTAGGCTGTGGGGGGGGGGGGCTACAGTTCCGATTTGACCCCCAACCTAGGAACTTCCATATGCTGCAGGTGCAGCCCTAAAAACAAACAAAGAAATAAAAAATTATTAATTATTACATCCTCTTTCAGGTTTATAATTCTAGATTCATAAAAATGTAATCTTCACCTTTGCCAAAATCAGAAGCTGAATATTAGTTTTCTTGACAAAAACAGAAAATAAGGGAAAAGACACATAGCTTTACCTTTGCTAAGTTTGTTTCAAATGCATACACGGAAAAAAACGAATCAAAGTTGTTTAATATGAGCCTTGAACAGACATTAGCATCAATAAGGCACCCTAGTCACTTTAGAGAAAGTATTAAAGGATTAGCTTAAATTAATAGAAAACAACAATAACAACAACATATTAAAGTAAGATCCAAATCAGTCAAGTGAAAAATAGCAATAAGAACCTCACCACCAAACAACAATTAAAACACATCCACGAATTTAGGTCCTTAAGGACATTTTTATTTAATTTATTTTTTATACTTATTTATCTATTTTTTATCTTTTGTCTTTTTAGGGCCGCACCCATGGCATATGGAGGTTCCCGTGCTAGGGGTCTAATTGGAGCTACAGCTGCTGGCCTGCCCCACAGCCCCCTCAACACAGGATCCGAGCCGAGCTGCAACTGGAACCTACACCACAGTGCACAGCAATGCTGGATCCTTAACCGTCTGAACAAGGCCAGGGATCGAACCATGTCCTCATGGATACTAGTCAGGTACATTAACCACTGAGCCATGATGGGAAATCTTCCTTATGGATATTTTAAAATGTTCAGCAGCTCCTATATAAAATTAATAGCATAGACATGAAATATTTAAAATTACCAGTAAGTAATTGTATACTCCTGAAAAACTTTTACCAGTTCAAGAACGTGAGGTATGGGGGAAATTGGACATTTATTTAAATTAAAGGGGCAGAGATACAAATAAACTATACCAAAACAGTGCAGAAAAATGGACTTTTGAAAGATTTCAGCAATTTTAACTCAAGAGCAATTATGTATAATACTAAATTAAAGACTAAAACTGTTAAAGGGTCTAATGAAAATAGCTTTTTTGGACATTGAATAAAAACTCTAGGTGATAGTAAAAGATAGTTTTTTTTTTTTGTCTTATTTTTAGGGCCACACCTGAGGCATATGGAGGTTTCCAGGCTGGGGGTCTAATAAGAGCTGTAGCCGCCGGCCTACGCCACAGCCACACAATGCCAGATCCAAGCTGCATCTGCAACCTACACCACAGCTCATGGCAATGCCGGATCATTAACCCACTGAATGATGCCAGGCAGGGATCGAACCCACAGCCTCATGGTCCCTAGTCGGATTCGTTTCCACTGTACTACGATAGGCACTCCATAAAAGATATCTTTATTGGATTCTTTCTATGTGCCAGGTACATTTCTAGTCCCTTGATTGTTGAGTGTAATCCCCATTGTAATCCTATGGGCTAAGTGTTCTCAGTGTCTGCATTTTACACAGATAGAAGCCAAAAAACACGTTTTAAATAGCTAATCAGTATCCCAAATGAAGTGGGAGGTAAGAGGTAGAACCAGGATTTAAAAGTGGAAGTTTAAAATACTGCCTGAGAAGCTTTTAAAGAAATTTAACTTCTTATAAATAATATACGCTGTAGCGCTGTAGTTAAGTAACACACATCAGTTACTGTCTCGCTCTCTCTCTCTTTTTTTTTTTTTTTTTTTTTATTTTTACAGCCACACCTGTGGCATATGGAAGTTCTCAGGCCAGGGGTTGTATTGGAGCTTCAGCTTCAGGCCTGCACCATAGCCATAGCAACACCAGATACTTAACCCACTGGGTGAGGCCAGGGACGGAACCCACATTCTCATGGACACTGTGTCAGGTTCTTAACTTGCTGAGCCACACTCAGAACTCCTACAGTCTCTTTCTTGTAATACTTTATCAGTTAGAAATCTGGACTAAAAAAGATGATTCCTCAAAAGTATTAACCAAAGAGAGCATAAAGAAGGGGTTATAAAAAAGGTTTGGGCAAAGTTAAAAGAATGAATGAGAGCTGGAGAAGCATGGGGACTAGTGTAGTGGACACCGTGATATTCTGCCCAACTCTCTGCTCAGTGATAATCCACTCCTTCCCCTTTACACGGGGACTGTTGGCTGAGGGCTCACAAAACTTGTTCTCTGTCAAAAATGTCTACCTCCTCTGAGCTTATGCTCATCACCTGCGAGGTCCACAATCATTGGCAGATCCTCAGGAAACGCAAAGGCCCAGCCTGCTGACCACCAGAGTCAGACTTCCTTTAAGGGCCATCTTAACTGTAGAGGAAAAGCCACATTGCCATTGCACCAGAGGACAATTTTTTGTCTTTCCATCTTAGCAGGTGTTTCTCCTGCGTGCACCTCCCAAAATGTTCCTCCACAGAAACATCTCAGAGTCCATTTCCTGGGACCTAAGACAAACTTAGACAAGCTGCTAGCATCACAGGGTCTGTGTGGACAAGAGGAAGAGGGACACATGACTCTAGGCTCAGTAAGGATTAGAGACATTAAAGAAGAATCTATGCAGAACCCTTTAGGAGCACATCACCACTAGCATCTTGACAAGGCATGCAGGCAGAGCGGAAAATAAATATTCAGTTTGTCTGCTCTCTTCCTATTCTCTCACCTCTTGCCTGTGTCTTTCCTTGGCTGAGCCTAATTGAAAGAGGAGTGCGGGGAACACGGGCAATATGCTTAATTAATGAAGTGCTTGGAGCATAGAGCAGGAAAGAGAAGAGGTAGGTCTTAAAGGATATTTCAGCACACCTTAGGAAACAAGTGGCTTGACTCTCAGTCTCTTTATTTGAGAATAATGAGGCTTGCTGAGGTTTACACATTAGTTAGTCTTGGTAAACCTGGATGCATGCTGGAATGCATTTACCTCACACTAAATAAAGGGTCAAAAGAAACAGGAAGCTCTGAGTAATAGATGGGTAATAGTCTAACTTTTGTCATGTTCCTCAAAACAGCATCCTGTTAGAAAAATACTTGAAACTGTATCCAAACCCTTTATTATTTCCCACCAATACAAGTAAAAAATTGGACAGCGGATCAAGATATAACAACGAGGAAAGGTGGATTGGGGGCCACAAAAGCTGTTATGGACAGAAGAATAGTCAAAAGACTGTTTAGATAGATCTCATTACCTCCTTTCATCGTTTCCTAAAAATAGTATCTTCTAACTTTACCTCAGTTTTTCAAGTGTGGTCATTTTTTTTTTCATTTGGAGGAATTGGGGCAATGAAATATGATTAGGTGGAAAAGATTTGAATGTATGTACTGATGTGTGGACAGACATAGCAAACACTTTATATAAAGAGAAAAATTTACCTTCCTTTCCTAATAACATCCAACTCTACTTTTTGTTAAATAATTAAAAAAATAAACTCAAAGAATATTAGCACTCAATGAATTTATTTATTTTAACACTGTTACCTTCTCTTTTTTCCTTTATTAATTAAAATATAGCTGATTTACATTTGTGCCAATTTCTGTTGTACAGCAAAGTCAAACATATATATATATATATATATATATATATGCACACATTCTTTTTTTTATATCTTCTCTTTAACTGACTCTACAGCCATTCTGAGATCATATCTGCTTTATAGAACCCTCGCTTTGGATAAATGTGTTCTCTTCCACACAAGCCCAAAGGTATACTTGTGTCCTTTGTCAGGAGTTGATATTACATGCAAAGCCCTCCTTTCTCCTTTTATCATTAACAAGGAAATACCTGAATTTTCTCAAGGATAGGTGAAGCATATATGAATTTCAATTTGCTTCAATCTGCAGTTATATTGTTAACTTTGAAGAATTAGTTACGTGTTCTGTTTATTCATACCTTGAAAGTTAGTCATTATTGAAATATACATTTTTTATCTGATAAATTGGCTGCCTATAGTAGAATATCACCACTGAGAGGGCCAGAAAGGGATGATGCTTTTAATGGAAGGTGGCAAGCATGAAAACCGAACTTAAGAGGGTAGGAGGCTGCCTTATGAACAATCAAATTAAGTAATACAGACAACTCAAAGTCCTGAAATTGTCCTCTTATTCCAAGTAATCCTGTTGGCCTAAAGTACACTGAGGCAAGATATGGCATCAGAAGCAAAGTTTGTTCTCTTTAGCCAGAGGAAGAGAATGATAAAGGGACAAGGCAGGGTTTTCCCTTGTACAGAAAGCAGGCAACACTCTTGAGCTTGTCTGAGCAGAAAAGCATCCAAGAAACCATAGATTACTTCATCTTTATTATACAAAGAAAGAAAACTGGAGGCTCAGGAACTGAGTCAAATTGTAAGTAAAATAACTGGACCAAAACCCAGGCTTCCCAAGTGCTTCCTGTCTTAAATAAAACCTCAACCATTCACACAGATATCTACCTAGCCTGCAGTGAGCCCAGTATTTTGTGCCAGAAAGTAATGTCTTGTGAAGATTTTGGACCCATGTGTTTATTTATAAAATTCTGAAAGGATGACCCTTTCATATTCACCTGTGTCTATTATGATGACAAAAGTAAACACAGACTATGAAACAGCTTTGTAGATGATATCTGTACACAGTTATGAAACTGTTATTGCCATTCACAGTATCTCACCCTCCTCCTGTGTCATGCATAGTGGGACAAGGTGTGGATTTCTCTAGTTTTGCTCCATTGATCAGGGGGTAAAATGATGGGTTGCCTCCTGTTCTTGTAAAGTTAAGAGGGGGCTTTGTGTGGTTTGAAATATCTCTTTAACAGACTATAAAGAGCCATAATGCCTGGTTCTAACAGATTACCTTGTGCATTTCCAGACACTTAATGGCTCAGCCTAAACATTGTTTTCATGAAGCCAGATCATTTCTCTGAGAAGACATTTGGTCAGCATTCAATTAATAAACAGATGAGCACCACTGCACAGGGTAGCTGTTTAAAGTCTAAATTAAATGAAAAGACTTGTTCTGAAAGATATCACTTATGTTCACAAGCAGAGAGGCACTGGAAGGAAAGAAGGAAGGATGGGTAGAAGGAGAGAGGGAAGAAAAGGAGGAGGGACTTTCCTCTGAGACACAGCGATCTTTCTAGGCTAGACCTGTGTTGCCTTGACTCCAGGCTTACATAGATATTTTAGATTGTTCAATATGATATTGCACACATAAATGGGCTCATTTCTAACATCCAGAAGAAGTTCCATACCTTGAGCGCTATATCTGTAAACTAGATACAGTTTTCCCTCTTACACTTCCACTGCCTCCCCCTTCTTCTCGCCACTTCTCCCATTCTCTCCCCCACCTGTCCTTCAACCACCAAGTCCCTGGTTCACTAGTACCTTGAGGACATTTTCTTTCTTGGTCAGGTCAGTCAAAAACATGTGCAGATGTTCAAAACATGATATATTTTATGAGTTTGACATTTTTACTGCATTTTTTCCTCAGAAGTTAATTCAGTTTTACTGTTGAAGGAAACTGTCATTTCGCTGTACAAAAAAAAACACTTTGCTGTGAAAATGGCAACATTTCTCCCTAGGGCAAAATGGTGGCTTGTGAATCCTCTCCAAAAGAAAACGGAGACGTGACATGAAGTCATCATTTTCATATGAGCTGCCTATTCATCCTTGCATTTTTTTTTTTTGACAGAAGTGAATTTTATAAGTTCAAGGATAAAGCAATTTCTAGGATAAGTCCTGGCTTTCCTGAAAAATAGATCATAAGGTACTTTTTGTTTTTAAAATTCTGAATACAGGACCAGAAATAGAGCAAGCAAACCAGAGACTGATACAACTGGAAATATTAAACCTATAACCATTCTAAATTTTCATTTGAAGAGGTGTAGTACATAACAAAGTATTTACTTTTCTAATCTCATTCTTCTTCTTATAAAAGACACAGTACCTTTATATTAGATTATATTAAAGAGAGAATTTGTTACACATATTATAGTGGGCTAAATGATGCCCTCTCATACCAGAAGAAATCTGCCAAAATTCTAATCTTGGGAACTGTACCTTATATGACAAAAGATATGATTAAATTAAGCTCTTGAGATGAAGAGCCTGGATGGGTCCTCTATGAAATCATACATACTCATTTAAGAGAGAGACAGAAAAGGACATGGAGTGTGACCATAAAGGCAAAGGTTGGAGTAACATGGCCACAAGCCAAAGAATGCCTGGAACTAGAAGGAGCTGAAAGAGGAGTGGAGCACATTTGCCATTTAATATTTTGGAAGAAGTGTGGCCATGGCGATGCCTAGTTTTCAGATTTCTGACCTCAAAAACTGCACAGAAATGAATTTTCATTGTTTTAAGTCATTACATTTGTGTTCATTTGTTACAGGACCCCTGGGACACTAATACACCCATTAAATAAAGATTTAGTGAAGATAGCTCAGTTAAATGATGACTGAAATTTTGGCAGAGCACACCAAAGGCCACTTAGTCTGAGAATCAAAGAGAAAACAACTGAATGGACTGCTCTTCGCTTTTATACTTTCTGTAATCTATAACACCTCTTATGTCCTTGTCCCCAGCTGCCCCTTGATAATTGAAACCTTGCGGGTGGATTGGGATTGAGTTAGGTCATCTGTCTTATCCCTCCTTAAAGATCATGTTTTATGAATTTGCGCAAGAGAGATTTCTCTCCTACACGTACAAAAATAATCAGTACTTTCACTCCAGTTTGCTTTCATTTGTGTGTACTCTGATGATGGCATGTTAATTTTCATTGTGATCAAAGCCCTTTTAAAATAAGTTTTGTTCTTTTCAAAGTTGACGGTATGATCCATCCCTTTGATATTTGCCATACCTGTTCCCTGTGCGGAGCCTAGAGAATCATGTTTTGTGTACAGTGCTTGTTGACTAAATGACAAGTAAAAATGTCTGTGTTTAGGCCTTTACATCCCCCTTCCTCATTTCTGTGGTCATACCTAGGAAATGCAAATGAAAAATAAAGAGCAACCATGTAAAATGACTATGGGGTGGAACAAAGGTGTGAATCAGAGCATGGAAGGATTCTGAGACAAGACACAAAGGAAAATTATTGGGACCACATTATTTATGTACTCCCTTCTCTTCAGCATAGGGTAAATAAATTAAAGTGTGAAAACAAGAGACTTTCAACACAGGAAATATTTCATTCCAGGAGATCTTAAATTCCTGGACTCAAGAGCCATCTGCATACCCAGGTAGTTCCAAATAGTACTTTAGGAATCCTTGTTCTGCTCTATGCCAGGAGGTAACTATTCTGCATGATCACTGTTGTAACTTCAAATGATGTTATCTCAGAACAAATTAAAAGATAAGGGTCAGAAGTTTAAGTGTCACCAAAACAAGTTTAACCTCCCAAGACTGCCCTGAATGACATAAAAAAATAAAAAAGGCAAAAAAAATCTTATTGATCCCAGTGATGAGGTTATCGATTCTAGCTTAAAAACAGTCAGTTAATTAGAAGGTATAAACATGAGTTGAATTTATTATTTACTTTGGCTTACTATCCCATATTTTTAAAACTCCCTTTTTCTCAGTGTCCTCATGGATGGAGCCTATTCCCATTAATTATTAGTTAATAGTGCCAATCTTGCTGATAGGGTAATCGGACACCCACCTGTGCTAACCACTTTGCAAGCAGTGTTTGTAGAATCCAAACTTCATATCAAACGTGGAGTAAATCTTTCAAATGCAATGAAATATTCTTCACAATGACTGGAATTCAAACTTTCAGAACAAACAGAAATATAAATCAAAGAATGAGCAAAAAAAATTAAGCCAAAAGAAAGTTTGTTAAATAGGAAGAAGGTTGCTTATATCACCTCCCCACATTTTATCTTCTAGAGACTGTGCTTAAAATAATCCTTGTATATACTCCTATAATATGTATATAATCATTGCATATAAAAACCATAAATAAACTATTTCACTGATTTTCCAAAGTTTTTCATGAATATTTATGCTGGAAGTTTCCTGAATCCACTTCCTAGGAACAAAAATTATCATAGATACTCTTTATTTTAGGATTCTGTAGTGCTTTATCATTTATAAAACAGCACTAAAGCATTTCAAGACTAACTCAAGTAACTTAAAATCTAATATTAAATGAAGGTTTTAAGAAACAGCATCTGCTTGATATTTGGAGCTAGATGGCTAATACTCTTTTTTTATTTTTTTGGACCACACTCTAGAGAGCCAACAGCCTCTTTTTTAATTTTTCTTTTTCTTTTTCTTTTTTTTTTTTTTTTAGGGCTGTACTATGCCACAGCCACAGCAGTGTGGGAGCCGAGCTACATCTGCAACCTACACCACAGCTCATAGCAATGATGGATCCTTAACCAAGGGGTTGAACCCTCATTCTCATGGGTTCGTTTCCACTACACCACAATGGGAATGTCCGAGTATTTTTTTTTCCCTCCCTTTAGGGTATTTGATATGAAAGTTAACTCTGTACTCCAGAAAATTGATAAAAGAAGTGGAACAATAAGGTACTTGATGTGGAAGTCTGCCAAAGCAGAGAGAGAGGTCAGTGTCAAAAACTCTCACTGCTCACTAGATATCTTCACAATGAGGTTGGAAAGGAAGCCACTGGTGAAACATTCGGACAAATGAAAGGATTAGTCATTTAGAAGTTGTAAAAACTCCAGTTTCAAAGAACCATAGAGGTCATTCCGGACAAACCCTTCCACTTTATTTATGTATCTATTTTTTTTTTTTTTTTTTGCCACTTCTATGGCCTGTGGAAGCAACTGGGTCAGGGATCCAACACACACCACAGCAGCAACCCAAGCCACTGCTGTGACAATGCTGGATCCTTGACCCAATGCGGCACAAGAGAACTCCATATCTTTCCACTTTAGAAAGGAAGAAATTGAAACAATGCTCTCAGCTTTTGCTTGCAAGTCTTGGAATTATCCAACGAGTTTTATACACAAATGGACATAGTCAAGGGATAATTCATTTCTAAATCAAGTATTAAACATTTATCAAGTCACATACACTCTTGTAGGTGCTGGGAATACAAAAGCAAAAAATACCCAATCCCTGTTCTCAAAAAGCATACTGACTTTTAGAGATCAAGAAGAAATGTGAATAGAAAGAACAGCAAAGACTTTTCTATGGAAATAATAAGGGTGTCTTTGGGTTATAATTAAGATTCTAAATAGGGAAGGCAGAGAGTGTAAGAAACAAGAAGAAACATGGGCAAAGGCACATAGGTCAAGCTTTCCTTGTCAATTTTTTTTCCCCCAAACTCTTCCTCTTACTATTTTATCCCTCCAACTGAACAAATCCCCTTACTCATCTCTCTTTCTGTTATTCTGTCTCTCTTTGGTCTCTCTCTTCCTAGTGATTGATAGCTCTTACCTAGCGATTGATAATTTCCATCAGATGCTCATTCTCTACCCAAAATGTTTTCTCTCGCTTCTATTCTGGCTATTCTCTTAAGACAAATTGCATCTCTTGCTGCCGTCATGGGTGGAGTCTATTCCCATACACTTCAAGTATAACAGTCAGGAGGATAGTCCAGGGACCTTTTTGCTTTTTATCTTTGCCACTAAGATTTTTCCACAAGATTTTATCTTATTGAAATATAAAAACAAAACCCCTGCTCCTCTGAGGCTCAGATTATGACAATTCTCCACTTCTATTTGTTCTCTATCAATGAATACCTAGTAAGCTATGTACGCAATGAAAACTTCAGGATCTGACTCAACTTCTTTATCCCAACTTCTGTTATCTTTGTTGAAAAGTTCTGAAAAAAGCATGATGCTCTCTTAATTCTGTACCTCCCCTTAACCAACTAGCTATTATTGCATTCCCATAAAAATACACAAATACAGTATTTGGCAACAATGGAAAAATAAAATGACTTATTTTATATTGATTACTTGTTGAAACGATAGTGTAATGGACATACTGGGTTAAATAAAATTAATTTTATCTATTTATTTTTATTCCCTTTAATGTGGCCATTTGAAACTTTTAAATAGCCTGTGCAGTTCTCATTGTATTTCTTTTAGACAGTGCTGTCACTGTCTTTTAGACAGTCCTTTCTGATATTTCCCTAAAATTAATATTAAATACTGAGACAGATAAATTAAACCTGTGGATTTGTTTTTCAGTCTGCATTAATTATATTTTTTAAATATTATAAACACACAAATTATTTGGGAAAATTATTTTAAAGTCATTCTACCTTCACTGTGAGTTTAACATGTTATGAATCAGTAGTAGTATGTCTACTAAAGCCTTTTCCATAGAGTCTGTTTTAATAGATATGAACACATATTTTGTTGTAGATTGGTTTATCACTCCAATTCTTCACTGTTTTCACAGTAATTAGAGTAAATATCCACACTATTTCCTATGCACTGTCCTCCAAATGTCGTCAGAGTACACTCCTTAGTCTACAGGATATACTTTGGCCATTGGTATCTTAGCAGACATAATGCAAGCTGAAGTTTGCATAATTGAGCTTGAAAGGATAAACACAGAAGAGAGATGAGAAAATTTTAGAGTGGAACCAAGTTGCAACAGCTATGTCCAATCAAGATCAGTCAACTCCCAGCTGTAAAAAGGAGCCTAGCAGAGATCAAGAGAGCTGAACTGAACCCTAGCTCACAATGTAGACACTTAAGCTAAATTTAAAATATATATATTTTCTAGTATTATTGTGTCCTCAATTCATTGATATACTATAGCAGATTTCTTTTGGATAATATTGTCTGATACGTGTTTAACATTATTTAAAAAAATAGATATGTCCTTACATTAATTATTTTTTTATTTTTAATTACTTAATGATTTTATTACATTTATGGGTGTACAACAATAATCACAACCAAATTTTTATAGCATTTCCATCCCAAACCCTCATTGCATCCCCCCACCCCCCAAACTGTCTCATTTGGAAAGCATAAGTTTTTCAGAGTCTTTTGGGTCAGTATCTGCTCTGCAAAGAAGTTCATTGTGTCCTTTTTTTAGATTCCACATGTAAGTGATAGCGTTTGATGTTGGTGTCTCATTGTCTGACTGACTTCACTTAGCATGATAATTTCTAGGTCCATCCATGTTGCTGCAAATGTCATTATTTCTTTCCTTTCAATGACTGAGTAATATTCCATTATGTATAAGTACCACATCTTCTTTAAACACTCATTTGTTGATGGCCATTTAGGTTGTTTCCATGTCTTGGCTATTGTATAGAATGCTGCAATGAACATTGGTGTACGTGCGTCTTTTAGAGAGAATCTCCATATTGTTTTCCACAGTGGTTGCACCAATTTGCATTCCCACCAAGAATATAATAGTGTTATTTTTTCTCCACACCCTCTCCAGCACTTATTGTCTAAAGACTTTTTTTTTTTTTGCCTTTTGTCATTTCAGGGCCGCACCCATGGCATATGGAGGTTCCCAGGCTAGGGGTCCAATTAGAGCTGTAGCCGCCAGCCTACACCAGAGCCACAGCAACGCAGGATCCGAGCTGCGTCTGTGACCTACACCACAGCTCACAGCAACGCCGGATCCTTAACCCACTGAGCGAGGCCCAGAATTGAACCCTCAACCTCATGGTTCCTAGTTGGATTTGTTAACTGCTGCACCATGACAGAAACTCGTGTTTATACACTTTTTGATCATGGCCATTCTGGCTGGTGTAAGGTAGTACCTCATAGTGGTTTTGATTTGCATTTCTCTAATATTGAGTGATGTTGAACATCTTTTCATGTGTTTTTCGGCCATCTGTATGTCTTCTTTGGAGAATTGTCTGTTGAGATCTTCTGCCCATTTTTTGATGGGGTTGTTTTTTGTGGGTATTGAGCTTAAGAGGTGTTTATAAATTTTGGAGATTAATCCCTTGTCCATCGATTCATTTGCAAATATTTTCTCCCATTCTGTGGGCTGTCTTTTCATTTTGTTTAGGATTTCCTTTGCTGTGCAGAAACTTTTAAATTTAATTAAGTCCCATTTGTTTATTTCTCTTTATATTGTCATTATTCTAACAGGTGGATCTGAGAAGATGTTGCTGCCTTTTATGTCAGAGAGTGTTGGGCCTATGTTTTCCTCTATGAGTTTTATAGTATCTGGTCTTATAGCTAGGTCTTTAATCCATTTTGAGTATATTTTTGTGTATGGTGTTAGGAAGTGTTCAAATTTCATTCTTTTACATGTGGCTGTCCAGTTTTCCCAACACCACTTATTGAACAGGCTGTCTTTTCTCCATTTTATATTCTTGTTTCCTTTGTCATAGATTAGTTGACTGTAGTGGTGTGGGTTTAATTCTGGGCTCTCTATCCTGTTCTACTGATCTATATTTCTGTCTTTGTTCCAGTACCATACAGTTTTGATGACTGTAGTTTTGTAGTAGAGTCTGAAGTCAGGGAGCCTGATTCCTGCAGCTCCATTTTTCTTTTTCAGGATGTCTTTGGCTATTCTGGGTCTTTTGTGCTTAGAAACAAACTTCAAAATATTTTGTTATAGTTCTGTGGAAAATGTCCTTGGTAATTTGAGAGCAATTGCTTTGAATCTGTAGATTGCCTTGGTTAGTATAGTCATTTTGATAATATTGACTCTTCCAATCCAGGAGCATGGTACGTCTTTCCATCTGTTTGTGTCATCCTTGATTTTTTTCATCAGTGTCTTATAGTTTTCAGAGTATGGGTCTTTTGTCTGTTTAGGTAGGTTTATTCCTAAGTATTTCATTCTTTTTTATGTGATGGTAAATGGGTTTGCTTCCCTAATTTCTCTTTCTGATCTTTCATTGTTAGTATATAGAAATGCAGTTGATTTCTGTGTATTAATTTTGTATCTGTGACTTGCCAAATTCATTGATGACCTCTAACACTTTTCTGGTAGAGTCTTTAGGATTTGCTAGGTATGGTATCATGTCATCTGCAAATAGTGATAGTTTTACTTCTTCCTTTCCAATTTGGATTCCTTTTATTTCTTTTACTTCTCTGATTGCTGTGGCTAGGACTTCCAAAACTATGTTGAACAGTAGTGGTGAGAGTGGACATCCTTGTTTTGTTCCTGATCTCAGGGGGAATTCTTTCAGCTTTTCACCATTTAGAATGATGTTAGCTCTGGGTTTGTCATAGATGGCCTTTATTATGTTGAGGTAGGGTCCCTCTATGCCCATTTTCTGAAGAGTTTTTATCAGAAATGGGTGTTGGATTTTGTCAAAGGCTTTTTCTGCCTCTCTTGAGAGGATCATATGGTTTTTGTTCTTCAGTTTATTAATGTGGTGTATCACACTAATTGATTTGAGGATATAGAAGAATACTTGCATCCCTGGGATAAATCCCACTTGATCATGATGTACAATCCTTTTAATGTGTTGTTGGATTTGGTTTGCTAGTAGTATGTTGAGGATTTTTGCATCTATGTTCATCAGTGAAATTGGCCTGTAATTTTCTTTTTTTTGTGATATCTTTGTCTGGTTTTGGTATCAAGGTGATGGTGGCCTCATAGAATGAGTTTGGGAGTGTCACTTTCTTGGCAAATTTTTGGAATAGTTTCAGAGAGATAGGCTTTAGCCCTTCTCTAAAAGTTTTAAAGAATTCGTCTGTGAAGCCATCTGGTCCTGGAGCTTTGTTTTCTGGAAGTTTCTTAATCACAGTTTCAATTTCAGAACTTGCGATTGGTCTATTCATCTTTTCTATTTCATCTTGGTTTAGTCTTGGGAGATTGTACTGTCCTTACATTTTAGACTTATTTCTTACAAATAGCTGTCATTTAAAAATCTGGCTTAAAATATTTTTTACTTAATTAATGAATCCGTTTACATTTGTCACCCTTACTAACATTTAATTTTTAACATTATTTGCTTTGCAATTTGTTCTATCTACTCTTAACTTTTAAAAATTATTCCTGTCTTTGTTTTTTTTTTTTTCTTGGAATATTTCACTTTTGTGTGTTCGTGTTGTCTTTAGTAAACAATTTACATAGATTATAAGTTTTTTAGTCATTTTCTCTCAGCACATTGTTCTATTGCTTGTCTTTCTATTGTTGCAGATGTCAGTCTAATCATCTTTTCTCTGTAGGAAATTCATTTTTTTGTTGAGTTGCTTTTAATATATTTTTGTCTTTGGTGAGATGAAATTTTTAAGATATATATTGATAAATATTGATATATATTGATAAGATATAATTTGTTTAAAGTGTGTTTAGAATTCTCAAACTGAGAGTTTTTTTATTAATTATGGAAAATTTATTATCTTGTTGAACATGGCTCTGCACCATTTTCTATATTTGTCTTTTAGGTACTCTGATTATAGCTAGACGGGATAGTTCCACTCCATCCCTAATGTTTATTTTCATTTCATAAGTTTTTTATCATTCATTTGAGACTCTGTGCTCCATTCTCAATCATCTAATGCAGATTCATATTCTAATTGCTTGATACTCTCTTTAGCTATTTAATAAACTAATACCTATTTATCATTTTGTTTAATGGCTGCACCTATGGCATATGGACGTTCCCAGGCAAGGGGTCAAATGGGAGCTGCACTTGCAGGCCTACACCACAGCCATGGCAACACTGGATCCAAGCAACATCTGTGATATGTGTTGCAACTTGTGGCTATGCTGGATCTTTAACCCACTGAGCGAGGCCGTGGGTCAAACCCCCATACTCACAGAGACAGTATTGGGTCCTGAACCTGCTGAGCCACAATGAGAAATCCTATTTATCAAAATTTGTTTCAACTATTATATTTTTCTATTTCTGATAGATTTGATTCTTTTCCTATCTCCCGTGTTAGCAATGTATCTTATCTTTTACATACTTTTTCAAAATTATTTTATTTCTTTAAAATTTTAAACACTCTTCTGTTTATTTATTTTTATTGATATATATATGTATGTGTATACACACATATACTTTTACATATTCTTTTCCATTATGGTTTGTTATAGGATGTTGAATATAGTTCCCTGGGCTATAGTTTCCAAATATAGCCTAATACAGAAATTTTCTTAGTATGTTTTACTTTTATAATTAGAAATCATAATAAAGGAACAATTACTAGATCTGGGTTACTTTTTTCTGGATATTGTCTTGGAATCAGAGTGGGTCAGTTTTCTAAAATCAAACTCTATGAAGTAGGAACAAATGATTTAGTGAGGAACAAGTGCTAATGAAGGCAAGATTTTTTGATACCTAAGCAATAAGACCTTGTTGTTTATCTGTTTTATATATAATAGTTTGTATCTGCTAATCCCAAACTCCTAATTTATCTTCCCCTTCCCTTTGTCTCCTTTGGTAACTGTGGTTTGTTTTCTATGACTGTGAGTCTGCTTCTATTTTGTCAGTAAGTTCATTTATGCCATATTTTAGATTCCACATACAAGTGATACCATTTGGTATTTGTGTTTCTTCCCTTTCTAACTTACTTCGCTTCCTATGATAATCTCCAGGTCCATCCATGTTGCCTTCCACCTCAGGGATCTATTCCTGACTTCACTACAAATTTCTCTGTATCTCATTGTACATGTATTCCTTCACATTCCCGTTGTGATCTATATTTATGAAGCTATTTGATGTTTCACACACTCCCCCAAACACAAGACTTAAAGCATTGTAAGGGCTTGGGCTGTGCCTCTTTTTTTCTAAATATTTCACCCCCAAACGTAGCATGGGGTACAAGAAACATATGTTAAATACCATGACAAAGAGAATGTATGAATTATTTGTTTTAATTATTTCTGTATAGCTAACATCAACTACATAGCTTAGTAATGAATAAATGATATTTAAAAATCTGTTGGACAAATAATACATAAATTATATCAATTGAATTAGGAGAATATTGCAAAGTTTAATAAGGTGGAAATCTTAGAGTATGAGGATAAGTATCAAAAAACTAAGCAGCTATATCTTGCCATAATAAAGAGTTTGTTACATAATCTTAATGACCTAGTGATCAATCAAAAGATTTGAACTGAAAGCATCACAAAATCAGATTTTTACTCTAGAAAAATATTTTTAGAGGTTGTGGGTAGTATACTGAAGGAAATAAGACAAAAAACACACAGTTTATTTTGGGAAAAAAACAATTATAAAAAGATGAGATAATAATTACATTAAGGAAGGAATGATGTGTGTAATTGGAAAAGAAGATCTACAGGCAGCAGGACCTGCAGAACTTGGCTCCAGATGGAATATATATGAGAAGGTAAAATTGGATAAAGCTGTGGAAATAAAACAACCACAGAAATTCAATAAGCACAGAAATTAAAAGAGAAAAAAACTGTCCTGGCTTATGCACATGGGTGAGTAGTACTTTTTTAGAATAGTACAGTATAAAGTTGGGAAGTATGTGGGGTAGGAGTGACTATGTGGATTTAAATATATGAATTTAATTATTATAGTACTATCAGTGGACAAATTTTTAAAGGTGTTGAAGTCATAGGAGTAACTGAGATTGCACGGAGCTGAAATGAAGGCCCAGAATAGATACTGGGAACACTAAAATATGATGGATGGTAGACAAAGAGGAGGTAGGGAAAGATACAAAGAAGGAATATCCCAACATTAAAAAGGAAAAGCAGGGTGCCTTGGAACACAAGAGAAATTATTGTATCAAACAGGAGAAAATATAAGCCAATGGACTTATGAATTCTAGAAAGGTCGAGTACTAGAAGAGCTGGAAGGAAACTATTAGATCTGACAATTGGGAAGCTTTGGCTGGAGGGGCTCAGTGAAAAGCTGTAGGTGAAATCTTGACTGCTGTGGGCTGCAAAGTGAGAATGAGAAGAGGGTCATTTCCAAGTAATATTTGAGGAGTTTGACATAAATATAAAGGTTATCATTAGAGGACAATAAAAAACTGAAAAAGCTATTGTATGGTCAGCCCACCCAAGATGGCTGCTCTCTTTCTCTTTGTACATTTCCATTCCACCAGTCCCTGCACTGCCAACACCATACTCACATGAAAATGCTAGCCCCTTTTCCCGCCCCAGCTAGTGATTGTTCTAACTCTTAGGCCAGAATGGCTTCACCTGCTATTTTATTATCTTTAATAATAGGTATAAACATCTGCCCTCATGATGGTCATTAAGCTGAGGGGCTATGAGGGATGTGCCCCAGCTTCTCGTTTCCCTGGTAACTGATGAGCCAGTCAGGCATCAATTCCCCCTATAAATGGTAGACTCCTCCTCCCCTAAGTAGAGAAGATTGAGGTCATGTTCTTCCTGCTGTTTGCTGTGCATGGTGAGGTGTCACTCCAGGACTTAGCTTCGTTTGTATAAGGTCCCTTATCCAATTAACCATTGATGTCTCTGTCACTGACTCCAGACTTTTTCCTTGGTCTCTAAGCTGGGAAGTTAGATGGGTTACAGGCCTGCAGGGTGCAGCCCAACATGGTTTTCTAAACTTATTTTGCCATTTTTCATACTTCATGGCATTCTAAACTGATCAAAGATTCTCAAATACTTGCTGCTTTCAAATACCTAGCTGCATTTTACCATGTTGGGACAGCCAGATTTACCTAACAGGTAAGCAGTCTTTGGCTTTCTATAATTCTGTTCATTTCAAAATAATATAGATAATCAGATTCTACACAACAAACCAAACTGGCTCTTAAGACAACACAAATTCCACATGGGCTGTTTTGAGAACTGGTGTTTTTTATCATCATGACACAGGCTGTGGCTCCAATACTTGCTCAAAGTCACACATAACCCATATAATTGTTATTAGAGCTCCTGGTCTCCTGCAGGTTAATCATATCTACCTCAGTCCTTTACTGGGTATAACTTTTGAAGTAAACAAAAAACAATGCCCCACTCTCTAATTTAATTATCATTCTATTGAGTCATGTACCTGCCGTTATTATTTGATATTGGACATTTTATGACAGCTAGAACATATAGGTCAGCAAAACACTGTTTAATGAGAATAAAGAAATTTTAGTGGAATCTGAAAACTGATTTTCTATTAATAATTCTATCAGCTGCTTCTTGCAGAGAAAGATCCATATTGATGTAAAAACAGAGATAATCTCTGGCTTCTGATAATACTTGAATGCACTAAATGAATGTCTGAGGTCCTTAGGGAAAAAATACATGATGTTGACGATCAACATAATTTTCAAAGTTTGGGCCACTATATTCAAGGCCAAGGTCTTGATCCCTTAAGTGGCTATAATTAACCAGTGATGTGATTTGTGCCTGCCGGAAGGTTTCACTCATTTCCTTGGCAGTATTATTTGATCAGATAGTTGGACTGTGTCCAGTTTATTTGGCAAAGATTTTGTAGAACCAGGCTGTGTCCATTATCTTTCCCCGACAATGATTTAATCTCATTGCAAGAATGTCAAAGCTGGTTATTATGCTAGGCACACTATTCTTGGATGAGGAAGGGTTGCTTCAATTTCATATGAACTCACATTTAGCTATACAAATTAAAAAATCTCTTTATAGCAACATAAAAACCACTCAGTCATTTATGTGTGTATGTGTGTGTGTGTGTGTGTCTACTAATGTTCTTAGTACTCTAATATAACATAGGCTTTAAGGTTAGGAATATGATAATTGGCTCTTTAGTCTTTAAGGATCTTTTGAACACTTATTTGTCCATTTTATATATTAATTTAGTAAGACTATTATGTGCAAGGTAATGAGGTAGACTCTCTGAATATAGAGAATGAATGAGGCATAGCACCAGCCTTTAAGAATCATGTAGTCAGGAATGCTATAAGTGCATTTCTCTAAGAATGGGACTACTAACTACATTAAGGAGCGATTGCAAACGTTCTTCTTGAAATGAATTTATTTCTTTGTCCATTTGAGCTGTTACAACAAAAATATCATAGACTAGGTAGTTTATAAGCAACAGAAATTTATTTCTCACAGTTTGGAGATTAGGAAGTCCAAGGTCAAGGCACTGGCAGATTTGGTGTCTGGAGAAGGCCTTCTTCCTTATGAGAGGCCTCTTCTCATGTGTCTTCATGTGGCAGAAACTACTAGGGAGCTCTGCGTGATCTCATTCATAAGAGCACTACAGTTTTGCAGAATATGTCATTCCTTGAGAAAGACTAGCTGTTACCTCTAATCTTTATCCTATTCTGATATGATCTTCAAGCTTTTGGGTTTAACTTGGGCCCAAGGAAGAAGGTAGTCAATTAAAAAACTCCCAAAATGGAGTTACTGCTGTGGCACAGTGGGTCCAAAATCTGACTGCAGCAGCTTTGGTCACTGCAGAGGTAAGGGTTTGATCCCCAGTGTGGCACAGTGTGTTAAGGGATCTGGCATTGCTAAGCTGAGGCATAGGTTGCAGCTGTGGGTCATATTCAATCCCCAGCAATATGCTGCAGGGGTGGACTTAAAAAAAGAAAGAAAGAAAGAATAAATAAAAATGTGTGGTATGATAGTGGTGATAGAGTTTTGAATGACATGCTCTATGGAAAAGGAATCAGAGACTGTGTTTTAGTTGGGGTATTAGGAAGTCCAGTGAGTTAGAGGGATTAGTGTTTGGGTTACAATTGTGAGATACTGATTATAGACATCATTGAGAAAGTGGCATTTGAGCCAAATTTGTAGGTGAGGAGAGAGTGAGCCATCAGAATTTGGAGGAAGGCCAGTAACTGCCAAGACTCTAAGGCAAGAGTGTACCTGGCAAGTTAGAGAACCACAAGCACTGAGATGAAGTGGAGTATGGGGGTCAATGCATGTGTCAACGTGAGTGGGCCACACAGTGCCGGACTAAACACTGTTTCTGAGTGCACCTGTGAGGCTGTCTTCAGATGCACTTGAATTGGTGAACTTGGAAGACTGATTGTTCTTCTCAGTGTGATGGGCATCGTTTAATCCGTTGAGGGCCTAAATAAAAAAAGAGGTGGAGGGAGGAGAAATTCATCTCTTTTATTTCTTGCCTCATGGATGAAACTGGGACATTTCATCTCATCATTTTCTGCCTTTGGTTTGGGTTTTACACCATCAGCACCCCTGGGTTCTCAGGTCTTCCAGCTCATGTTGAATCACTCACCAGCTTTCCTAGACAGCAGATCATGGGATGTCACAATCTCCATAAATGTATTAGAATGTCCTCATACTAATCATATATCAATCCCATTGCTCTGTTTCTCCAGGGAACCAAGACCAGTGCCAAGAATGCATGAGAGAAAACAGAAATATATGAGAAGTGAGAGAAGTAATAGGGAACAAATTGTATAGCGATAGCCTTGTAGACTACTGTAAATTCTTCTGCTTTCCTTCCAAGTGAGACAGTCTAACATTCAGAGGCTTTGAGCAGAGGAATTACATGATATAACCTGTTTTTAAAAGGATCTTTTTGTCTGCTGGGTTTAAAGCAGACTGTAGAGGAATGGGGTCTGGAAGCAGGGAAATCCTTAAGAGAAATTTGCAAAATTCTTCACAAGGAGTAATAGTCATCTCTAGTCTCTATTGTGCAATTTACAATATAAAGTATGTTCTTCCCCTACTGTAGATAAAAATAAGGATAGGAGAGGAAAGCTAACTTAAAGATGAGTTCTTTGTAATTGTCCTGTCATGATACCTAAATCATTTATTGAGTGGTTACTATGCGCCAAGCATGAACTAGGCGGTTTTAATATTGTGAAGTATCTTGTGAAAATCTTTAAAACACCTATTTTAACTCCAATTTATGGAAAAGGAGTCTGGGTCAAACACAAATCCACTTGAAAAAACACAGTTCCACTGCTTTCTGTGCTTTTTTGGCTCTGCGGAGTAACCCTCAATATCATATATTCCTGCAGAGAAATCAGCAAATTTGTGAACATCACTTTTCTGTGCATTTTCAGTAAAGCTTATTCCCTGTAATGGAACTTTTGTGTAATGCTGCCAAAAAGCCAAGTTGATAGCCATTATTAAAATTGAACAGTGTTTAAAACCACACGACTATAGCCTCCTGCCAAATTTTCTACAAAATTAATATTTAGGAGTATAATAAGGCAATGAATTGCTATCATACCTGTGGTCATTTTTTATTAGCTCAAATTTATAACAAGACTGCTGTGAGTCAAAAATAACTTGTCATCTCTGTCTCAGGCTCAGGAATGCAGTGGGATTAGGCCTTGGTCAGGATCTCATGCATTCAAACATGGGCATGAGTTTTCTTATCAAAAATTAAATCATTAGATAAAAATCTTGGCTCTGATAGCCAAACAAACAAAACTAAAACATCAGCAACAGAATAACAACTCAGTTTACTAAATGAAATCTGGCAGAATGACAAATTTGTCTCATTTTCAAAGCAAATGGTAAGTTTTTAATGCAAAAATGTATGCTTCATTTTTTAAGCTTATTTTCCTGCAAAGCGTTTTCATACTTTCAGTGGCAAAGGCTGAGAAAGAGGAAAAATGTTAAAGTTGGCTTGCAAAAACCTACTGGCCTTTTTATCTTTGGACAATGATGACAAGAACTGTGAAATTATTGGTAAACATTAATCCTTATAGTGAATTGGGGTATTTAATACAAAAACGTAATAGAGAGCAGAAATGCAACTGCTTCATTAAAGAATACATGACATAATATAATAATTTATAGCTAGAAGGAATTTCATGTGATCCAGTCAATTCTTGCATATCTTAGCTGAGAAAAATTGAAGACTCTTTTAAGTGACTGCAAAAGTTCAAGCAAGTTCTTAATCAAGTAGATGATATATGTATGTATATGGCTTAGTCCTGAACTAATACTAGTGTTTCTTTAGAGTAATCGCTTGTTTTTTGTTTTGTTTTGTTTTGTTTTGTTTTTATTTCTTAGCAGTTGAGATTTTTGTGTAAGACTCCATATTTATCTTTCACATTGGCCTCTTCACACAGAAAAATAATGAGATAATAATAGCATATGCTGAAAAAGTATATAATTTATATTTTGCGGTCTAACTTTTGCCTGTGAAGTGTTTTTTTGTTTCAAGTCTGTCCTCCTCCCACAGCGCTTTCGTGACATTTTCAAATATGGAAAGGAACCTACTGTTCATCTGCACAGATCATCTAGACACCACCCTCTGAGTGATTTGACTCTGCCGTGCTCCAAAATACTTACTAGTGACTGATGTCTCCTAGCTCCTATCTGGTGTCAAATCAATGTGTATTTTCAATGCAGAATTGTGAATGGCTTATAAAATCCAGGGAGAGAAGCCATTCTCTGTTGCTTTCCCTTGATCATTTTCCATGCCTGATTTCCTTAGACACAATCTACCGAGGAAAAATTCTTCACTCTGCTGAGTTTAATTACTCTCTTTTCTCATACAGAGCAGAGAGGGTGGAGTGCTGGTGTGGGGTGTTTCTGCTGAAGAGTGAATTAACTTGATTTTGTCACACGTTATTGCTTACTGATTTGAAGATGGAGGAAAAGTTAGTGGTTTTATCAGTGCTCAGACCAAGCCTTGGCCACAACAAAGAATTCTCTTACTCAACAGGACAGTACTGCTGAAGTTGAGAAATCTTATTATGACTTAAATTTGAAATTTCCCCAACTCACAATTTTGGTCTTTCAAGAAGCAGACTACAAATTAAAGCTTGTAAGAATATAGTCTTAAAACAATTCTGAATATTGTGGTATCTCAAAGAAGCAAACTTTAAAAAGTTGATGTTTTAAAAGCAGGCTGGTGAGGCACATTGCCAAGTAGAGCTCAAAAATCATCTTCGGAGTCCTTCTCAAAGTGTCCTAAAATTTTTACTTTCTTGTGTGTGTCAATCATGGAACTAGAGAAACAAAATTCTGGAGAGTCTAAAGTATGCTATATTACTAGGCAAGTCTTACTGCTTTTTAAATAATAACCTTCTAAGGAGTCTTGTGCTTTTTTCCACTAAGATTAGGAGTGAGAAAACTTGGGTTCCCTTCCTGCCACCCAGAGTTAAAAGGGAATTGAAAAGGAAGCCTCCAGAATGTCTGATATTCCAAATGACTTTGTGGACAGCTTTGTTTTATTCATTCCATCAGTGTCTCAAGAGCCCTTCCTTTATCTAGTCATCAAGATTTGGGTTAACGATGGGTTGCATCACCCTCCAATCAGCTTGACTGATGTCAATTAAAGTTACCTTATAACAGCTAGTGACATGGCTCCAGCGAGGCCATCAATGAATGCAGTTAAAAATCTTATTTCTTATTTCTTATGTTCTCTGAGAGAAATAAGGAGTATAGCCCTTTGTTCCAGTGTTGAGAAACCTTAGGGTTTGGTGGAAGGTGCATTCAACCCTGTCTGGTCCTTAGGCAGGCTTGCATGCAAAAATCCCTCAATCCCCAAGACCCAAGTCATTCTTTCACTTCCAAATTCATAGGTAGGTTTTCTCTTCCTAACAGATAATAAGATGACAAGAAATAAAGATGAAGAAAAATAGCACAGGTATTCGTGTCCCATTGTAGATACTTAGAGCTTTTGCTGAAAACGGTATTTTCTATGTTAGAAGGAAAAATGACTGGTAAAATAGGTCAGGCAGGAGTGAAGCTTTACAAATTGCAGGTATGCCACACACAGCAGTAACGTATCTGATTATAAAAGTAACTTTTGAAAAAGGGTCAAAGCCAAATTCAATGTGATAACATAATTAAAGACATTTTCAATAAGTCAGCACTTATTTTAGTTTCGTTTTCCCCTTGGAATGAAAACTGCGTAGGCAATTAGTTTAAATTAGGCTACGTGGGGATATTATTTGTATAGCAAAAATAAGTTTTTCTTTGTAATTAAATTTAATGGTGTTGCACTAGAGAGAAACTGAACAAGTTTCTGAGACTTACATTGCTCTAGTCAACCCAGAGTTCTGAGATCCATTGTAAAAATAAGTCATTTTGTGGCTTCCCTGACACGGTCTTCCATTTTAACATGCTAAGCAGATACTTCTAGCTGCAGATGAAAAGTAAATCATCTTTCTCTGAGGTTCAACTAAGTTCTGGTGCTTCCTAGATCATTTTGATGTTGCTACAATCTTGCTTTTGTTTTAATCCTCCTAAAGAATGGGAAGAATACATTCTTCTAATTAAAGCTTATAATTAGCATATGATCTGCATATGTACATGAATTTAAAACGAAAAATTTGGGACAATTCATGTATTTTAAGTCCCTGTTATTGAATTGATTATTCATTAACAGTCAATATACATTATATATACACACACCCACATATTTACAAAATATAGCTATTACAAGTAGAGTGCATTATCTGAAACTTTCTTAATATGTATCACTTTTTTAATCAAAAAACATAATAAAGGAACAATTACTAGATTTGGTTTACTTTTTTCTGGATATTGTCCTTGGAAGCAGAGTGAGTTAGTTTTCTAATACCAAACTCTCTCTCTATTAAGCAGGAACAAGTGATTTAGTTAGGAACAAGTCCTAATGAAGGTAAGACTTTCTGGTACCTAAACAGTTTTGGATTTCCATTCCTCACTGTCATTCACTAGCCTAGTATTTCCAGGAAGTTATTTAAGCTCCTCAAGTAAGTTCTCTCTATATAAATTGAGTTAAATAATGCCTGCGCAATTGTTTCAAAGAGTTGTTTCAAAGATCACATGAATATAATTAAAGTTAAGCTTAGTTACCTGATACTAACAATTACAATGTTACTGTTTTTGCTATTTATAATAGGAAAAATAAAGAGTGATCGGAAGAAAAAAATCAAATGATGCTATTTCAGTTTATAAGCTGATATTACTCTATTCTACTACTTTGGCCTCCAAAGTGATTAAAGTAAGGTTCATAAAGCAGTTCCAAAATGGATAAAGGTCCTTTATTTCTTTTATTTATTTATTTATTTATTTACATATTGTCTTTTGTCTTTTTAGGCCGCAGCCACAGCATATGGGGTTCCCAGGCTAGGTAGGGGGCTAATCGGAGCCGTTGCCACCAGCCTATGCCAAAGCCAAGCTGCGTCTGCGATCTACACCACAGCTCACAGCAACATCAAATCCTTAACCCACTGAGTGAGACCAGAGATTGAACTCGCAACCTCATGGTTCTTAGCCCATTCGTTTCTGCTGCGCGACAATAGGAACTCCGGCTCCTTTATTTCTGACATGACTTTTTCTCATACTGTTCCTTAGGCAAAACTACTTATTTACCATTTTCCAGTGAATAGCAATTTTAGGCATATTAATACATGAATACATGCTTGCTGGATGAATGAATGAAAAAAAGAGTGAATGAAAGGATGTATTTCTCTAACAGAATTTGTTCATTTTATTACAAATTAGTAGTAAGTATATTCTTTCAGTGTTTGTTGTCCTCTTGCTGAAAAACTTACTTTAATTGTGCCTGAGTGACTGTTCTCTATTTCACTCTAATATTTACCAGAGAATTACTCACAAATATTCTCTTTAATTTTTAACCACATTTTGTGTCATCTCTGATTCTGCTTTTTTTTTAAATTCAAGAATGTTCAAGTGCTTTTAGGAGTATTTTAGCTAATTCATATGACTATGAAAAGAATTATCAGCATCTCTGAAAAAACTGGAGAAAAAAATAGGGATGAAATTATTGATACAAATATAAATGTGAAATTGCTCTGTTGCTTAAACCAAGAAGCTGAGTAGAAAAAACAGTTTTCTTAAACGTATAAAATTTACAGATAAAAAATATGGGCGGCAATATGGGTGGTAGGAAGAAACACACCATCAGAAACTTTTTTTTTAGGAGTTCTCATTGTGGTTCAGTGGTAATGAGCCCAATTAGTACTCATGAGGATATGGGTTCAATTCCTGGCCTCACTCAGTCAGTTAAGGATCCAGCATTGCCAAGAGCTGTGAGGTAGGTTTCAGACACAGCTCAGATCCCGCATTGCCGTGGCTGTGGTGTAGGCCAGTAGCTGCAGCTCCAGTTGGACCCCTAGCCTGCGGACCTCCATGTGCTGTGAGTGCAGCCCTAAAAACAAGGACAAAAAAAAAAAAGAAACTGCTTTTTTAAAAAGCAGTAGATTGAAATACAAAGAAAGAAAGACACTGAGAGGGAAGGGGAGAGAGAGAGAAAGAAATATGTGATTTGAGGTAGTTTTGAAGTAAGCAGAGTCTACGAAATAACTTTTTGGGCACCAGAGTTTGAGAAAACCTTGACAGAGATGGAAATTTGGAGGTGAGTGAAAAAGACTCAGCAAAGTCAATTTCTACCAGTTAGAGAAGGGAGTAAACATACAAAAAGGAAACAGAAAACTTCAGAAGTTCATAAGAAATGACAAGCACTTTCCAAATAAACCTGGAGCAAAAAATACAGTTTGAAAAATATTTCAAGTAGTGGTAAAATGGGTTATTGGAGATATTTGTTAGAGCTGTCAGCCTGTAAAAGGACAGGCACATTTAGAAATGCAAATCTAAAGTTTGCTTCACAGAGCTCTACTTAACAAGATTTGTGACTTTTATAAAAGTAAATGGTGTTCTCTTTCTTCTACCTCTGTGAGAAAGGTCTCTTTGGGATTCTCCAAACACAGGTGCATTTGAGTTCAGTTTTCCTGTAGCTGGAATGGAATAGTTGGGTGTGGCTGTTTGAGGGCAGCTACAATTTGCAGTGATTGTCAAATTCTCAGAAAAGATATGGACCCAGGAATTTCAGTAAGAAAAAATATTGGGGAATTCCCATGGTGGCTCAGCACTAATGAACCGAATTAATCTCCATGAGGACATGTATTTGATCCCAGACCTCACTCAATGGCTTAAGGAGCCAGCATTGCTGTGAGCTGTCGTGTAGGTGGTAGACGCATCTTGGATCCCATGTTGTGGTGGCTGTGGCATAGGCTGGCACCTGAAGCTCTGGTTTGACCCCTGACCTCAGAACTTCCAATATTACAGGTGTGGCCCTAAAGAGAAAAAAGAAAAAATATTAATATTAAAAAATAAAAGAGAAGAAAAACAGATAATGATCTAAATCTTGAGAGTCTGTGATGACCTCCATACAGGAGTTTAAATCTAGATAGAGGATATTTACCCTTCTAAATTTTGGCTCATGTAATCTGAAAATTTTGGCGAAGAATTTTCTTAATTGGTATGACATTTTGTATTTAGGATGTAACTTGTTGAGCATTTATTATGGGAAGTCAGGACACAAGGTTATATTTAAAATAAAGCACCATAAAGTGCATGCAAGCACAACAGACATGAAAATGTTAGTTTAATTTGTTCATGACACAAAAAAGAGCAGTTAATTTTCCCGATGCCTTATATATAAAATCAATTAGACATTTTAAAAAGTTGTGTTGCTTTACATCAAACCCACTTATATGATTTGCTCTTTGTCAGAGGAAGGGCAAATAAGAATCATAGCTCCTGCAATTGTTCATAAAGTACTATATTACTTACCATAATAAAAAAACCAACAAATAAATAAAAGCCAAGTAGGCTAATTATGAACCAACATATGATCCTTAGGAGAACAAAAATTAGCAATTAAAATGTTAATATTTTTAACAAAAGCTTCATTTATTGAAGCATTAGTTTAACAAACATTTTTTATTCCATATCGATATATTTAATAGATGACGTATTTGATCCAAGCCTAGGCTATAAATCTAGTCTTAATTAGCAGGTGATAGATATTACTAAGTGAATAATGTATGTGGCTGAACTATATCTGACTCTGAAAGAGATTGGTCTTTTTATTGAGAAATTAATCCATATCAATAGGTGATGCATCTTTTTCAGTATGAACTAACTCAAATCTATAATGATTTTTCTTAGTGTGCAAAGGTAAGACAAGGAACAAGTTTGCCCTCAAGTGGACTTCAAAGGCAGACCAGAGTTCTCAAACTGGAAGAGTGTGAAATAATGTTGGGATAATGGATTTATGTATTGAAGGTAATAGAGAGGCTGCTAAACAAAATGCCCCGATCCTTATAGAAACTTCTTCCTTTGGAGGGCTTCTTATATTTTTGTAGGTGTTCCATTACATTTTGCATTATGACATGCCACACAGTTATTTGAGACATACTTTAAAATATTCAAATATTATTTTGCACCCAGTATTATTTTGCTAAATTTGTGGAGAGTTTTAAGACAGCAGCTTATTTCCTAGATTGAGATAAAAGAAGTTTGAAAATATGTATTTTTCCACCCTCCAAAATACATTCACTATGTCAAGGAATCGTCAACAAATCTATAATTAAAGCTTGATGGCAATGTCCTAAATTGACTTTTGATTGTAAGATGTACTAAATTACATTATTTTTATAACTTCAATAGCATTTGACTTGTTTCAAATAAATCAGTTTTAATTCCTTCTATAAATACAAATCCAGACTAATTAATATATAGCTCTTTTCCACTACCCAGGACTTAGCTTTATCAATAAGTATTTTGTAACTTTAGTTAAACATTTGCAATTTGTCATGAAGTCATCCTAAACTTTAGCCTAAGTTATTTTTCTCAGTGTTAAGAAAATAGCATAGCATCCGTAGTTCCTGGAAAATAGTAGTTGCTTAACAAATTTGTAATTCATGAATGGATGAATATCTTTCCTTTGTTGTTCTAACAATCTGGAATATTTTCCCTTGTTCTCTTCATATCCTATGATTTTCATGTTGTTAAAAAAAGTGAAAATTTAATGAAAATCCAATATTGCATTCTTTATCAGAGAACTTAATTACATGTTGACATGAAGATAATGATATTTTTATTGTTGGTGCGCTAAGAAGTAATTTTTGAAAATGCTGTTCTGTTTTTAAAGTTATTGGGGAAACTTTACTTCACAGATAAATCCTAAATGAGTATAAATCATGAAAAACAAAGAAGAAAAGTCTACAGAAGATTTTTCTTAATTAACATAAAGTTAGAGTAGAACTGAAAATAAACAGTTTATGAATAAGTATTGGCTAGCTTGTGCTGGAGTAAGAAACCATCTTAGAGCTTTATTAGGCAGAGGTCATCAGAGGTATTGAACCACCTCATTCTTATTCAGGAATTCAAGCAGTGTAACTGCCCTCCACTGTGGCCAATGGAAGAAAAGATGGAAAATCATCCAGCAGCTTGAATGCTTTTATCAGAAAGTGGCATGTGGTGCATCTTGGCCAGCTCAAGTTTTATGGTGATACCAAAATTCAAAAAGGTGTGAGGTGTAATTCTCCCCTATACTCGAGTATAGGAAAAGTTGAATATTAGTGAAGAGTAGCAATATCTAACATAGCTTGTAAGAAAATGATATACTTGAAGACATTCAGATACTTTATTTTTATGTAAAAGACTTTTATATGTGTTTAAAAATAAAAAGATCCCAGTAGAAGAAAATGCAGTGAAAGAATAGTTTTACTAAAGAAATGTGTAGCTATAAGTGATTCACATGCTAGGCTTCTCTGCTTTATTTTTTCTGGTTTATTGTTAAGTCACTTATCTGATTTATGTTTACATATTTGTAGCACATAATGAATGTAGCATAAACAGTACTTATCCCATAGTAGGTTTTCAATATATATTTGTCCCATAACAATGATTCAGCAGTAATGAATATAATGCCCTATCTAAACTCTTAGGATGGTAACTTCTAAACTTTATCATATTATGATGGGATAGGATGAGACAAGGATAAGGTGGAGAGTCAGGCTAAGGATGGATAATGAGGGGCCAAGCTTCTGGTATCTGGAATGTTGGTGTCAGACATCAACAAGTAAGAACTCTGGGCAATGTGGAGACAATGAATTGAGGGATAGTAGAATTTGACCTAATGAAACAGACAGAATCTTCAGAGGAGTGAAGATGTTAGAAATAAGTATTTCAAATACATAAACAACAACCAATATAAGGTAGTTCTTAGGCATATCCAGATTTCAAAACAAATTGACTAAAATTTTAAGAACCCTTCTAATCCTGAGAATTCGAGATCTCCTTACATTTTCCTAGAGTTCTATTGCTCACATATCCATCCAGATGTTTCTATGAACGTTTTGCTCCATTATACAATTAAGCTTCTTGAATTTATGCTGTTATTCATTTTTATTTTACTATAAGACATTTTAACCAAGAGCCTATGGTCTACATTTTATAAGGTACATTTTATTTTAATGAATTTAGACATACTGGAATTTAATATTGTTACAGTAACACCCTGATTAACCAGAATTTGTTCTGGTTAATTGCATTTTCTAATAATTACATTTAACAAGTGAATTCTACTCCTTTAAAATGTTGTCAAAATTCTTTTCTTTCTCAACTGCATTAGTTCATTTACTACTTTAATAAGTAATACATAGGTGAAGATAATTGAATCACTGTGATAATTGAGAATCTGGTAGTGCCTGGAGGGGTCTCATTCTGAAACTAAATTCTCATTGTAGCATTGTATTGTCCTGGAGACACAGATATAAAGATTAATAAAATTTGACTGAGTGACTCCAAGATTGAGCGAGAAAGCTAAAATTTTCATGAAATACACCACGCAGACACACACACACACACACACACACACACACACACACACACGAGACACACATGCACTCTCTTACTCTCCTGTAGTTCATGAGATCATTCTAAAATTCAAGACAAACTGTATAATTTTTGACTAGCTAAATACTCAGTTTAACTGAATTCTGTTGATTCAAGGCCTTGCTATGTTGAAAAAAAAAGCTATTTTTCACAACTGAATTTTAAAAATTCTTCCTAATATCCCAGTGTAATTAAAAGCCTTCAACATCTGATATTTCATGTCTTATATTTCCCCGTGGGTGTAATTAGACACGTGCGCATACATGTAGATTTATTTTGGCCACCATGGCCTATTTCATATGTAGAAAAGTATAACACACATTAATCAATGTAGCTTCCAGCATAAAACTTTGCATTTTGCCACAGTTAAGAGATTTTAAAGACAACACCACCTTTCTTCCCTAGAGTTCTATCCTAACTTTATTGTTAATCATTACCTGTTTTTATATGTTTACTGTAGGTACTTTTCTACTTTTAGCATTTAATATATGTATTTTGTAGTTTATATACTCCCTATATTTATGATTTCAGAAATATATATTATATATTTCAATATATGCTTTCATGCATATATACTTATACCCTATATAACCTGTGTACTTTGTATGTAGAATATGTACATTTAATTTCTTTTAACTAATGCTATCAAATTTCACATGAATTATAAGTATTGATCTACAACTTGATTTCGTACTTTAGCACAAAGCCAATTTATTTAATTAATTAGTTTATTTATTTATTTGCTTTTTGTGGCCAGAGCATATGGAAGTTCCCAAGCTAAGGGTCAAATTGGAGCTGTAGCCGCTGGCCTACATAATACCCACAGCAACACAGTATCTGAGCCACATCTGCAACATACACCTCAGCTCACAGCAACGTCGGATCTTTACCCACTGAGAGAGGCCAGGGATCGAACCTGCATCCTTATTGATCCTAGCTGGGTTCGTTAACCGCTGAGTCACAAAGGGAACTCCCAATAACCATTTAATTTTTTAAAATTGTAGCTCAATGATTATGTTGTTATGTGATATTAAATCATGTGACTCTACAATTGTTTTCCAGTAAACATTTTAATTATTAACAAATTCTTGCTATTATAACAGTGGTGCACTAAATGTTCTTACACACGTCTCCTTGTAAACCTGTAAGAACGTTGCTCTGAATATATGACTAGAAATAAAATTACTAAGTCTAACACTGGAGGCATCATCACTTAATTGCATAAGGCCAATTGTTCTGCAAGGAAACAAAACATTTCTACATGTTTATTAATAATCTTCTATAGCTCCAAAATTTGGCCATACTTGTTACAGTGAGAATTTTACGTTTTTGCTGATATAATAATTTATAAAAATACTGATTTAAAGTAACAGACTATATTTCTCTGCTTATTATTGATTAGCTCTTTAAATATTTAGTTCTCCTTTTAGTTTTCCTATTCTCTAAATTGTCTATTCATATCTTTTGCACAGTTTTCTTGGGCAAAGGTATTAATTAGCAGCTTGATGGCATATTTTATTAGCAGGTGATGTCATATACTGCTGGTGGGAATGCAAAATGGCTCAGCCTCTGTGGGGGGAGAAAGTTGACAATGTTTAGCAAAATTATACCTATTTCTACCCTTTAACTGAGCAATCTCATTTCTATGAGTCTATCCTGAGGATAAACTGGTAAAACTATAAAAAAAAAAAATTGACCACAATCTGTTTTTAACAGACTATTTGTGTAACAGATTTTGGAAATAATTCAAACATCCATCTGGTTGAACAAATGCCATCCACAGAATGGGTTGCTGTGAAACTACAAAAAATAAAAGAAATAACTTTAGTACTATTATCAAATTATTAAGTTAAAAAATGATAAAAAAGAGTGTACAGTATGTTATCATATTATCATTTATGCATCATTTTGTGCATATATATATGTATACGTACATATATATATATATATATATACACCCCTTTCATATATATGTATATATCTTAGACTTCTTTGAATATATCTTCTTTTATGGATTTTGATTTATAACCGTATTTCAAGTTAAACAAATTAAAAATAACTCTACCAAGTTAAAATCAATAAAATAAAATACATCTAAACTATTAACTTTACTATGTATTGAGTGGATGACATAAAAAGAGATGAAATATTTCAGTTACTTATAAATATACTACTTAAATTGTGTATTAAACTATTTTTATTAATCCTATTGCTAGTAATATTAGTATTATTATATTAATTTTTTTTAAGGGTTGCACCTGTGGCATTTGGAGGTTCCCACGCTAGGTCAAATTGGAGCTGTAGCCATTGGCCTATGCCACAGCCACAGCAATGACAGATCTGAGCTACATCTGTGACCTACACCCCAGCTCACAGCAATGCCAGATCCTTAACCCACTGAATGAGGCCAGAGGTCAAACCTGAGTTCTCATGAATACTAGTCAGATTCGTTACCCCTGAGCCATGACGGGAACTCGAATTTTTATATAATATTAAATAATTAAATATAACTGGTTATACTCTTCTATTAAAAATATTATGTAAATTGGAGTTCCCTTCGTGGCTCAGTGGTTAAGGAATCTGACTAAGAACCATGAGGTTGCGGGTTCGATCCCTGGTCTTGCCTAGTGGGTTAAGGATCTGGCATTGCCGTGAGCTGTGGTGAAGGTTGCAGACGCGGCTCAGATCCAGCATTGCTGTGGCTGTGGTGAAGGCCGGCAGCTACAGCTCCTGTTAGACCCCTAGCCTGGGAACCTCCATATGCCGCGGGTGCGGCTCTGCATAAAAGGCAAAAAGACAAAAAAAATTATGTAAATATAAATTTATATCATTAATACTAGCTCCTACTCTTAGCTTGCTATTTAATACTGTTCTAAGTAAAGGAAAAAAATGAAATTTAATTTTTAGCAAAAATTTTAACATTCACATTTGTAAACATCATATTTATGTGTTCAACGTCTATTTTAAATCCACAGATAAAAATATTTAACTAATACATTAAATCGCCAAAATTACACACCTTGTATTTTGTTACTTAGACGTTCATGCATAGTTCATTCTTAGCACAATAGTAAAAACACTGCACAGAATGGACTCAATTCCTTGATATGTGCATAATATATATTCTATTAAATCTTCTACCACTCACTTAACTATTGAGTAAGGAAGACTAAAAGGAAAAGGAAGTATTGTTCTTTCCCCTTCCTTCTGTGTCATCAATGTCAGCATAAGTGTTTGGCTGATAAGTAGAGGGCACCTCAGTAGGAAAGAATATGATAGAGTTGACTGGTCATGTATATTTCTTAGAATGCCATTGGTTTCTTTCTGCATTTGAATCAAAGTCTTGTTCAAATGCAAAGCGTGTCTTCTTAGGGACTGTTGTTTTCCCATTTACCTTGTTATGAAACTAACACCCTTAATTTGTACTCCTTTTGAGTCTTGCTGAGCCCCCATGCATCACGGATCCATCAGAATTCTGAGATCTTAGTGGGACATTGGAACTATATGTAAGAGGGGTGACAAACAGGGCAATGAGCACACATAATCTGTGTATCTCAATGCATGTTCCTTTGCCCCACCAGACTTCATTCACAAACCGCAGGTTCAAAGATAAAATTGTAAAGAATTCCAGAACAGCGACAACAGAGCACAGAACTCCTGTGTAATTGCCAGGTTGGATGTTCATGAAACAAACGTTGCTTCCGAACAAACTCATCCAGCCTGAGCCTCAGACATTGTATTTCATGTGGTTAATTATTGTAGTATCTACTTCGAAGAATCAAGCTAAAAACTGCAAATAAAATTCTTACAAAACATCTCTAAGTATATCTTATTATTAGATTCCTTCTATAGTTAAAGAGGAAGAAATGCAATATAAAATGGTGGTTCATGAGAATGACTTAGGTAGAGAATAAAAGAAGATTGTAATAAAAAAAAGGAAAGATTATAAGTAGAACAGGGAATGATTGATGGAAAAGATTAAAGAAGATCATAAGGGATTGATTCCATAAAAATTAGCATGAGCTATTTTTCAAAACAGATTGCAAGGCATTCCAGTGACCACTATTAGCATCTGATCTTTATTTCAATGAATTTTACACTCTCCTCAACTGCTAAGAAAATTCTTACCAGCCAAGAAATCAAGGATTATAAAAACTACCAAGGATTAAAGCCATGAAGCTATTTAACAAGCCAATGAGATTTACTCAGATTTTGTGAGGTTAGATTTATACTTGATTTGGTGGATTAAATCCTATTTGACTATTTTTCATTTCTAAATTATATGTATGTGTCTTCTTGTATAAAAATCTTTCCGAGTTCCCATTGTGGCTTAGCAGAAATGAACCTGTCTAGTATCCATGAGGATGCGCATTAAATCCCTGAGTTTGCTCGGTGGGTTAAGCATCTGGCATTCGACTCCTAGCCTGGGAACACTCACTCATATGTCGCAGGTGTGACCCTTAAAAAGAAAAAAAAAAAATCTTTCTAATTTTCTACAGCATGCTGTCAAGAAAAACTCTTCTATGTATATTACAAGAGGCGTTTAATTATGATACTTTAATATAACATGGACCACTGCAAAATTTGGCATAATTAGATTACCAGACTGAGTAGATCTTAATATAACATATTGTAGGAGGACTTGCATGCCCCTAGAATACTGGTAACAGGGAGAAAATAATTTATGAGAAAAACTGAAAAAAAAAGTTCTAGCTCATTTGACATTTTTATTTCTGAAATGTTGAAGCCTTGTTTCCCTCTTTTATGAGACTATGGAATAATTAAGAAATGGTTGCCTTTCCCCTACACTTTGCATATCAGTTACAGAAATCGCCTATGTTACTGGTATGTTTTGACCTATATAACATTTAAAATGAGAAGTTGATATCGTTTAAAAGAGATTCAGTTGAGCCCAGCAAAGCAGAATGTAGAAGGGAGTTTCCAGGGATGATGCAATAATAATAAAGGTCTGTGGCAGCAGTTGAGGAAGAACATACTGAAAATGAATCTGGTCCAAAATGGAGAAAGTTTGGGGATGAAGCCATTGAAAGTGATATAAAAATTGTACCACTAATAGAAAAAAGAAAATCATAGAATTTCAGAAATTAAAACAGGTAGGACTTTAGATGTTTTTTGCAGAATGTTCCCATGACTCTGAAGATCTTAATAGGTTTTCTACAACAAAAAGATGTTCCATTGCCAAACAATGCTTGATCAAGTTATCCTTAACAAAATGCTTCATTTTTCTTTATTGCAAGACCCATAAGAGACGAGAAAACATAAATGTGTATCAGGACTTTTCAAATAAGAGTCACAAGAAATCTTGTTAGGTCAGGTTAGCAAAGTAAAGCTGTGAGAATGCAAATGGATAATTCACCAAGGAAATGAACTTGACCTTTTTCTCCCTCAATTTCCTTCTCATATTCACTTTTTTTTTTTTTTGTCTTTTTGCCTTATCTAGGGCCGCACCTGTGGCATGTGGAGGTTCCCAGGCTAGGGGTCTAACAGGAGCTGTAGCTGCTGATCTTCATGGAATCCGAGCAGTGTCTGCAACCTACACCACAACTCACAGCAATGCCGGATCCTTAACCCACTGAGCAAGGACAGGAATCGAACCCACAACCTCATGGTTCCTAGTCGGATTCGTTAACCACTGAGCCACGACGGAAACTCCCACATTTATTTTTTTTTAATTGATGAATAGTTGAAGTATAATATTATCTAAGGTACAGGTGTACATTATAGTGATTCACAATTTCTAAAGGTTATACTCCATTTATAATTATTAGAAACAATGATTAGAAAATATTGAGTATATTCCCTATGCAGTACAATATATCCTTATTTGTACCTATTTTATCCATAATATCCTATACTTCTTGATCCCCTACCCTTATCTTTGCTCTCAATGTCCCCATTTTTTAATTGGAAAGAAATATTAAAATTTTGAAAAATGTATCTCCTATGATGTATTTGGCAAACACTAATTATTTCACATGATCTTGAGGTGAGTGTTTTTTCTAAAATCACACAGATAATTCAGGGCAGTGGGAGAGGTACAAAGGACATTAATATTGAGACACAATTTCTCTATACTGAGTATTTGACATACTCTAAATAATAGGTATTGGTATCCCCATTAGAGATGAGAAAAGAGATTCTAAGAAGGAAAGTAATTTAGTCATAGGACTGCATTTTGGTTCCGTAAATTATAATGTACTCTTTCTACTTCAAAATATAAAACAAGGTTTTTATTTAATTCTTAACCTAGAAGATATATTTGGATATGACTCTTAAATGTTTATTGAAAATGAATAGCTAATAATTAACAGTTTTAGAGTACTTACTGCTAGGTACTGTTCTCATAATTTAATGATATATATTCTACATTATGTAATATAACAACGCAATGAACTAAGTAGTATAAGATACAGACCAAGTAACTTGTCCAAGTTCCATAGCCCATAAATACTGGAGTGTTACCTGAACCCAAGTACTGTGTTCCCAAATTCCAAATGAATAGCATATCCTAGGGAAATAATATTTTTAATAAAAAGAACTAGAAAAATGAATTGTCATACTTTGACTTAAATAACCAAAATAAATTTTCTGTAAATTTTTAAAGCACCTGCTCTATGCCAGGCATTGTTCAAAATACTGAGGATATTGTGTTGAACCAGATTTTGTTCCTTTTTCTCATGGAGCCTACATTTTCATGAGGCAGAGAGTAAATTTTAAATAAATATACATTGAGATAGTGATAAAAATTAAGAAAAAAATAAAATCGTCAAACAGAATAGAATGATGTGCCAATGTGGAATTAGGAGGAGATACCTCACTGTTAAAGTGTTAGGGGACCTGGATTCTGAATGAGAAAGACTTCAGGTGAAGATTTGGAAGGAGAAGCAGGGTAGAAAAGAACACTTCAGGAAAGCTCTGAAGTGCATGATCATGGCCAGTAGAAGAAATAGCAAGCCAGCCATTAGACCACAAGAGCTGGACTTTTTCCTAAATGAAATGAGAATTTTCTGGGAGTTCCTGTCATGGACAGCAGAAGTGAATCTGATTAGCATCCATGAGCATGAAGGTTTGATCCCTGACCTCACTCAGTGGGTTAAGGATCTGGCATTGCCGTGAGCTGTGGTGTAGGTCACAGACACAGCTCAGATCTGGCATTGTTGTGGTTGTGGAGTAGGCCGGCAGGTACAGCTCTGATTTAACACCTAGCCCAAGAACATGTATCTGCCGTGGGTGTGGCCCTCAAAAAGACAAATATACACACACATATGTGTGTGTGTGTGTGTGTGTGTGTGTGTGTGTGTATATATATATGTGTATATATATATATATATATATGCATGAATATGTATATATGTGTATATATACATGTACACACATATGTGTACATATGTATATATGTGTATATATGTGTGCATATATATGCATATTAATTTATATATATTAAAAACCAGAAGGTTGAGGGGTTTTAGGAAGGGACAGTTTGGCCTATGTGCTCTGCCCATATCCAGTGAGCCTTACCACTTAACTATTCTTCAGCTGACTTCCAATTATCTATATCTGTATATTTGCCTGGGGCTTTCTGTGAAGTTTTAGAAGGCCAGTCTGCTCTTACACAAGAAAGCAAAAGTACAGAAAAGTCACCCTCAGACAATGACTCTATCTACAATTAAGTCTGCTCCCTCACCCTTCTGGTAGGATAATTCCAAAGAGCCACAAGAGTTTCTTAGGAAAATTAAGTTTAAGAATTAATATTCTATTTGGGAAAGGTTAATTTGAGTAGGCACCTAAACAGTGAAGTCAGCTAGACAGATATTTGTGCCTGTTGGTATTATGGAGGATGAGACATAAGGGTAGAGGACGTTGTTCTAGAAGTCATCAATGCCTAGCTAGTACTTAACTTCGTGGGACTGGGCGGGATCAGCAAGAAGAATACATAATTAGAGGAGTCTTTTTCAAACAGAGCTCTTGTGCACAAACCTTTAGAAGTATTGCCAAAAGGTGAAATAAAGCCAATTTAAAAGATCATAAAAAATATCCACAGAGTTGGAAGAAAAGCTAGTCAAGAACAAGGACTGCAAGAAAGTTTAAACACAATGATTCAAGATGACCGGAATTCTTGTCATAGGGTGCTGACAATTGAAGAAACACAAGACAGAGAATTGCCCTTTGTGTTTAATAAGACAGAAGTGTTTGATGGCTTGACAAGTGCCATTTTGCTAAGCTGGTAGAAGCAAAGAAGAGAAATGAAGATAAGAAAAGTTGATGACTCTATTATAGACAAGTTGGAGATAGTGAAGAATTTCTTTGAGATAGGCCAAAGAATACGTCAGTATTTAGACACAAATGAAATGTCCATCACAATCCACTTTCTTATTCCTAGTCATATAAAAACATGTTTGTATGTTGATAGAATGGAATCATGTGGAGAAGAAATTTTGGTTATTTCTAGCAGCTTTTTTTTTTTCTTAGTAGTTCAACACATGCACACACACATAGTTCACAATACAACAAAAGGGTAGAAGTTTCTTGAGTATTTAATTTGGCTAAATGCTGAAAGGCTGATTTTTATAGTCACTATGGAGCTAAAACTGAGATTGAATCCCTTTTTATAAATAAACTCCTGTAATGCATTATGTAGAGAGTTATGCATTAATCCTATTTCATTTAAAATGATATCAGACAAATTTAAGTTTGAAAATACATCGTGGAACCATCATTTCTCATCACTCTCCACAGCTAATTTCTTCTGAGGTCTTGAAACTACGCATTGCAATACTAAACATACTCTCGTTTTCCAATGATACATGAAAGAATAGTACTACCTTTTGGGCAAAGCCAAATATCTTAACTCAGAAAAAAAAAATGTTATTTTACGAAGTCCTGTGCAGTGCAGCAGGTTTAGTATTTGGCATTGCTGCATCTGTGACACAGGTCACAACTGCAGCACAAATTCACTCCTTGGCCCAGAAACTTCCATATGCCACGGGTGCAGCCAAAAAAACGTTATTCCAATAACAGGTTTTTGAAAAGAAATTTTATACCTTGGATCCATAGCCTGAGAAATTCTCAAAAATACTTTGTCTGCAACTAATAGGAACAGTTGGCAGATTATAAAAGTCATGTCAGCAAGCTTTTGTTTAAATTTTTAGCCTCCGTAAATTCAAAACTAAAAGGGATTTTTTTTTTAGAGCATGCTTGTAAAGTCTGCTGTTTTGAAATTTGATTAGTGAGAACAATTCTTGTTTTGAGTACCTCGATTTTCTTTAGCATCCTCCTCTTCTGTTCATGTTCCTCATATAATTATAGTACCTGTCTAAAATGATTTTTCATGGAAGTTGCATTATAGCACATGATTTTGATTCTTTCCTATTTGTTAGATGAAGGTTGGGGTGACAGAATAGGTATTCTGATTTTAATTTCAACTTCACAAAATATTAAAAACTTACAAATAAAACTCTTTTCATAAAAAATGTATGAAATAAATGGAATCAAATAACTAATGATGAAATAGTTTTTAAAACTTAGTTTTGTTTAATATTGTAAATACAAGATTACAATATAATATAGTATCTGTAGGATTTCCTTGAATTATTATTTAAGTTATATAAAGCATAATTTGATTTAAAATAAATAATAGTTTTCCTAGGTTAATTTAGTGAATGCACTCATTTTGCTATTTATATCAACTCACAATCGATTTCCTTTTTAATATAACTTTTTGCTAGTTTTTAACAATGTTTCGTATATGTTCATGTATTTAACTTACAAATTACTTTTCATGTTTCTAGCTCCATATCAGCTTTCACCATGGATACATACATGTTAACGACCTACTATGTGCAAGGCATTTTTTTCCAGCATTGTGGCTGCCAAAAAGTAAAGTAAAAATACCATTTTATTTTTCATGATATACAATCATATAATTTGGTCCTGAGGATCTTTGAAGAACTCCTCTTCTCATTCTACTTTGCAGAACTTTTTAAAGGAAAATAAACAAAAAGAAGGACTACAGGGAGTTCCTGTTGGGGCTTGGCAGCAATGAACCCGATTAGTATCCATAAGGATGTGGGTTCGAACCCTGGTCTCCCTCAGTGGATTAAGGATCCAGTGTTGCTGTGAGCTGTGGTGTAGGTCGCGGGCACCACTCCTCAGATCCTGTGTTGCTATGGCTGTGTTGGCCGGCAGCTGTAGCTCTGATTCAAACCCTATCCTGGGAATTTCCATGTGTCCATATGTCACAGGTGCACCCCACACCCCCAAAAAAGATAATGTAAAAAAGCAAGTTATAAAATTCTAATGGAAGAAAAACTGAGCAGGGCTCAGAATGGTTCAACAACTTCTTAATTGATTAATCAATTTCTCTAGCACAGGCAAGGAGGTAGAAATAAGGCAAAGGGCTGGATTTTTGGTTTAGCTTGGTTTTCTGAGATCTTTGAGAGCACACACACACACACAAACACACACACACACAACATAATAGGCTGAAAAATGTTCCCCAGAAATGTTCGGTCTTTAATACCTGGAGCCCACGGTTGTTACCACATAGGAAAACAGTCTTTGCAGATGTGATTAAGTTAAGGATCTTAAAATGAGGAATTATGTTGGATTAGTAGGGGGGATTCTAAATGCAGTCACCTGTATCCTTATAACAGAGAGACAGAGGGAGATTTGATGCTCACATTGGTTACAATGATGTGAAGATGAACAGAGAAAGACTTGAGGAGATTTGAGTAGGATAGCTTTCTATAGTCAGAGTTTTCCAAAAAAAAAACAAAAAACAAAAAACAAAAAAACCCAAACCATACAGTATTCATTTGTTGATTCATTCATAAGAGGAGATTTCTTCTGAGGAATTGGTTCACATGATTATGGAGTCTGAGAAATTCCACAGATTGCTGTCTGTTAGGCTGGAAACCCAGGAAAGCCATGGTGAAGTTCCAGTCCGACTCCATGGGCCTGAGAACCAGGGGAGCCAATATTGTAAATCCCAATCCAGGAGCAGGAGAAAATCAACTTCCCAGTTTAACAAGCAGGCAGAAAGAGGACAAATCCTCCCTTCTTCCACTTCTCTGTTTAGTCGGGTCCTCAGCAGCTAGGATGATATCCACTCACATTGGGGAGGGTTATCTACTTTTCTGAGTCCACTTATTAACATGCTAATCTCATTCAGAAATACCCTATGAGACATTCAGAAATAATATTTAATCTGTGCACCCCACGGCCCAGAAAAGCTGATGCAGAAAACAATTTATCACAATGGCCTTGAGCTTCAGGAATGATGAGGTCACAACCAAAGAATACCGGAAGCCACCATAAGCTAGAAAACACAAAGAATGAACCCTCCCCTAGATCTTCTGAAGGGAGTGAGACTGTACTTATGCTTTAGTGAAATTCAGTTCCAGAATGTCAGGGATTTTTTGTGTTTTGTTCTTTGCCATATACCAATATTAAAACACGGTAAGTACACAACAAAATATTTGTTCAATAAATGGATGGAAGCAGGTGAAAATGAATGACAGGAGCTCCTGTTGTGACTCAGTGGAAATGAACCCAGCTAGTATCCATGAAGATGCAGGTTCAATTCCTGGCCTTACTCAGTGGGTTAAGGATCTGGCATTGCCATGAGCTGTGATTTAGGTCACGATGTGACTTGGATCCCACACTGCTGTGCCTGTGATTGTAGGCCAGCCACTGCAGCTCGTTCAACCCCTAGTCTGGTAACTTTCATATACCACAGCTACAACTGTTAAAAAAAAAAAAGATCTAATATGACTGGTGTCCTTATAAGAAGGTGAGATTAGAATACAGAAACACAGAGAAGATTATATGAAAACACTAGCACTTTCTAAACACAAACCTTAGAAAAAATTGACCCTGCCACGTTTTCCTTCCTTCCTTCCTTCCTTCCTTCCTTCCTTCCTTCCTTCCTTCCTTCCTTTCTTTCTTTGCCACAGCCACAGCATAGGTTCCTAGACTAGGAGGCCAATCAGAGCAGCAGCTGGAACCTGCTCCATAACCACAGCAACGCCAGTCCAAACTGCATCTGTGACCTATGCCGCAGTTGCAGCAACGCCAGATCCTTAACCCACTGAGTGAGGCCAAGGATGGAACTCACATCCCTCATGGATACTAGTTAATTCTTATCCTGCTAAGCCACAACAGGAACTCTAACCCTGCCACATCTTGATGTAGGTCCTCCAGCCTCCACAAATATAAGAAAATGAATTTCTGTTTATGCCATAAGTCTTGTGGTACTTTGTTGTGGACATTGTAACAAACTAATACAGTGACTTTCCCAAGTTCATCCAGCTATAAAATAATGAAGGTGAAATATAAATCAATAAATTAATTTGTATACATTATAAGAAACTCAGTGATCTTCCATTGATATGAGTTAAATTTAAAAATGAGAGAAGAGAATGGATGCAATAAGATGAAATTGGAAAGTTCTCTGAACTTTTCTGAGGCTTTAGATGACAAGTTCCTTCTCACGGACTTACATTATCACTGATTAATTTATTTGCAAATCAACTTCTCTATAACAAAAAGTTTGCCTACATATTTGACTTGCTTCAAATTATCTTACCTTCTGTATATGTTTCTCTCCTTCCTGTAATATGTCATTCTTCTTGTCTTAAATCTTTGTATTAAATTACCAGAGTTGCTGTAACAAAACTGTAAAAGCTGGATGGCTTGAAACAATAGAAATGTATTCTCCTACAATTCTAGGGGCCGTAAATCTGAAATCATGGTGTATATAGGGGCATGCTGTCTCTGAAGACTCTAGGGGAGGATCTTTCCTTACCTCTTCCAGATTCTAATGTTTCCAGCCAATCCTTGGTGTGTCCTGGCTTGGGACAGCATCACTTGAGTCTCTGTCTTCATCTTCACATGGTCGCTTTCCTCTAGGCATGTCTCTGCACTTAAATTTCCATCCTCTTTTAAGAACACCAGTCACTGGATTCAAGGTCAACCCTAATCCAGTATGACTTCATCTTAATTTAATTACATCTACAAAGACCCTATTTTCCAATAATGCATATTCACAAGGACTGACACTTAGGGCTTGAACATATTTTTTTTTTTTTTTGAAAGAGTCACAGTTGAGCTCTCAACATCCCCATGGACTACTTTTTAATTTTTTTGAATTTTGTAGATTTTTATTTTTTCCATTATAGTTGATTGACAGTGTTCTGTTTTTTTTTTTTTTTAAAGCCCGATGAAGCCATACTCACATCCAAAAATTTGAATAAAGTTTTACTCAATCCCAACAGACCAAATCAATTGTAATATGTCTAGCTTATTTCTAAACTTTTATTATTCAATATCCCATGAAGTCATTGACTCAATTTGATCACCTAGATGATGCCAGGAATAAGACTTACTAGATAATTAATAAATGATTGATGAATTAAAACAAGGAAAATATCAAGTTCGTTCTTTGTTTTAGGTTATATATGTAGCCCATCTTTTTCATCTGCTATTGAATTTGGAAATATGATCCTAATCTATGGAAAAGCGAATACTAGGGACCGGTGACTGGAAAGATTTATTACTTTAACTATGTATTAAGTTTCCTGAAAACTAGTGCTGTATTTTATGTCTTTATGGGTCATATTTTATCTTCCTCTGGTATTTCACACACTCCTAAATAAAAGTTCAGCGATGGAATAATTGCCCCTTCTAAGTTTAGATCAGGTTTCTTCTTGTTGCCCATCTTCGTTTATTCATTACCTAAATATTTATTGATTCCCAATCATGTGCTAAACACAATTCCATATAAAAATGAATAGGAAAAAATCTATACCTTAGAGTTTCTGATCACTTTCACATTTATTATAATAATTCTAGAATTAAAAAGATAATCTTCCAAATTACTCTGTCCTTTTACTTATTTTATGTTATTTATTTTCTATTAGCAAATGAAATAGAAATAAAGTAAAAACTCCTTGAAAACAAACTCTCTTGGTTCTTTCATGAGCATCCCTTGAAGATACTATAAATTATAATGTGTTACAATAAAGCACAAATGAAATAATAGAGAAGTAAGAAAGATAATTAGATTGTAACCTTAAATAAGGCTTTTATATTATAGGGAATAGAAGTTGATATCATAGTTTTCTGTGGCAGAGTTTAGATCATTGTGTTTAATAATATTGTATACATCATCCCCCTCATCCCTCAGTATATGTCAATTGCCAAAAGAGAAATTTAACAATATATTGATCAATAGAGTAAATTCACTAAAATTTGCAATGTGAAAAGTAATTCTTGCTGCTGTTCAATAAATCAGAGATTGTTTTGAAGCTAAAAACAAGTAAATTAACTAAAGGAAGCCATGCACCTATGCTAAAATTCTCACAAGTTCAGGTGTTGGGATTTTATTTGGATACAAAATCAGTGTGTAGTAAATGGCAATAATAATATATAGCTTGACATGTGATTAGGATTAAAAATAATTCACTAGATTTTTTTTTTCTTTCATTCTGTAACTATATAAGGTGAGGAATGTTGACCAAACTTGTAATAATCATTTTATAATGTATTTAAGTCACATCATTATACTATATACCTTAAACTTATACAGTGTCAAGTATATCTCAATAAAACTGGAAGAAAAACAAATAAAAATAATAACTTCTCTGTAGATTTTGAAAGCAGGGACTTATCTTTTTTTAACTAATATATTCTCACTACAGTGTCGGTCATTAATAAATATTTGTTAAAGAAATAATTATGTGTGGCAAATAAATCAGTCAATAGTGGTAATTTAAATGTTAAAAACAAAACAAAAGGAATGTGAAGGACACACCAAGACCTTTACTACTGTGGGTACCATATTGAATGCCATTCACACATTTAAAATGGCACTGTTTTTCTGGAAGGAAAATGTACAGATTTTATTCCAGGTCAACTAAAAACTTATATTATGCCTAGGAAAGTAGAACATTGCTAAAGCCTTTTATGTTACCTTGGAAAAAGGTTATTTCAACATTATCATTAATTTATTAGTATAAAACCAGCTAATTTCCCCAAGGTTCTTAAAATTTGAGAGCACATCTTTGAGACTTCTGAAGTGCAATTATTGGAAAATGAATAAAAAGCTTAAATTGGAATAAATGTAATAATCTTTATTTGACTTCTCCTAATATCACAATCAATCCAAAGAGTTTTACCCTGTTAGAGCTGAAAATGAAAATACACCTTTCTCCCAGCTTAGGGTTTTAAGATGTGGTCTATAATTTAATCTTGTTTTTTAAATCTTGTTTGAAAAAAAGAACATAAAGAAAATTAATCACACTTCCATACAAATAAAAATAATTAGAACCTAAAATTCTTAATTTATTGATAGATTATAATAGATTTCTGGGGAGTGTACAAAGGCCAGACAGATACAATTAAAAACATATGTTCTTTTTTCTGTCTAACTGGCCCCCAAACCCCATGTGATCTCAGAACATTGAGGACTGTGCTGGATTGCTGATTCTGGTCTCTGAAATGCATAAACTTCAGCAACCATGTGAGATTGCCCAGGAGCAGCAGTGGATTTATAAAAACAAGTCTGGCCAGTAGTCACATCTGAGAGTTTGCATCTTTCTCATGTGCTCCGGGGAAAGGTGGAAGGGAGGTTTGGGGGGTTGGGGAATGAGTAGTCTTTTTGGAAAGGGGAAACAGCTGATTGGATGAAAACCAAAATGCTCTTTTGTTAGCAGAATGTTCGGAAAGTTCTGAATGTCATATTTTAATACATTTTGTCTTATGTTACATCACCCTTTAACTCACCTAGTAAACTAGAGCCAAGCATAACCAGTTTACTTGCTTTTGCTTCTGTCCCTTCTTTCCTCTGATTCACACTGTGAGCATCATTTAACCCCCCAAGGACAAGAGCCACCTTCCAAATAGAATTCATTTTCAGGTTCGTGATTCCATACACATTTTGAAGTGGGTGGAGCATGGACAGAGGCAATTAAATGAAAGCATTAGGAGAGGGGCCATCTACTAATGCCATGGCTAAAATGTAGGTTCCTAAGCATCATATTGTTCCTTGACCCTTTCAGAATTAATCCTTTTTAAAGGCTCAGGGTTGAATTATTTTGTACCTTAATACTTGGGACAAAATATATTTCACTGAAAAGAAAGGTCTAAGTGGAGGAACGCTACTTAGGTATAGTTAGATGTATTCGGAAAATTCAGTATCATGAGTATAGAATTGTATTATTGAGTTACATTACCTGTAGCTCATTATAGAAAAAAATATCATTCTTTATCATTGCTTAACTAGGAAGCTTTGAGAAACTTTCTGTGCTCTCTTCAGACTGAAGATATGACGCTCTTGACATTACAGAAAATACCATCATACAAAGTTTCCTTTTAACTGTATTTTTATTCAACAAACTTAATCTAATTTAAAATTCTAGAATTTATAACTTGAATATAGATTATTTTTAATAAAAAAGAAAATTAGATTTTGCATTATAAACCAAAATGTCTACTTTAAGAAATTAATGTGAGATTTTATAAGAAAAGACGTTTCATTGTTAATAATTTCTTAGCTTAGGAAAAAATACAGCTATATTCTTCTACTGCTCACTTTAGATATTCAATTTTCTTGAGTTTGGCATCTACAAAAATGACCTGAACTATAAGAGGTTATGCACAATAAAATTACCAAAGTGCTTGGAAATTAAGGATTTCAAAATCAAGCTAATGTCCTCTGGACACTGTTCATACTAATAATTTGGCTTACAATATTAAAGGATACGAAGTATCACATATATTCTTCTGTAAATCTAGGTAAAAAGATGAGTCTCTTAAACTTTTCTTTTGATTCAATGCTGCTGTATTAAATTTAAAGTCTCAAACTATACAACAGGAAAAACATACTCATAGCTAAATTATCCATTTAAGTGAAAAATGGTTCAGCTAAACGAAAAACCTGACTAATATCAGATTTTATTGCAATTTAGAGCTAATTGGCTCACTCATTATCACTGAGTGGCTATTTTACAGAATCACTTTTACCCTCCAAAAATTGTTATGCTTTTCCTGAAATATTTTTCATGTACTAAATTCAATATACAAACATCCTCCCCCTCGGCGTTATAAATGGTGTGCCCTAATGTCCTATTTCTCAGGCCCATTTTATTTTCTCTTTAGAATCTTTGTTTTCAAATCCCAAGAAACTCAACTAGACAGTTTTAGAATCAGTAGTAAATAACCGTTTGATATGACCTAGTTTGCTACGATCGAACAAATAATAATAGTTCTTGAACTATTGGTAATTGACCTCAAAATAATCATTTTCACCTGTCAGAAGTTTTCCAAACAAAATAAAAAACAAACTATGGGAATCATTCATTCACATTACTTTGATAATCTTTGGTGAATGGATCTAAAAGCAAATGAATGCATAAGTCCTTTAAATGTTTCAGCTTCCTTTATTACATCCAGTATTTGCTCAATTATCTTCCAATAATGAGCATTATACCCTTGATAAATCCAGAAAAAATAGAACTCTTCCTCTCATAATGTTCACATCTTCTCTGTTAATGTTGAACCCAAGTGGAATAAATGGATAGGAGTAGTCATCCATCCGTTCACTCACTCATTTGTCTTTTCTTTTAAAAGTGTCCCTTCCCAACTTTTATATGTGTCTATATGTTAAATATAGAGCTTGCATCTCAGAGCTTAAATTCTAAGATACACAGGCAAGCATACAATAATTGTATACTGAGGTTTTCATCCTTTACTCATCTAATGTTTGTTGAAGCTTTCCTGTGAGCCTGTCTCTATGACAGGCATGGAGATACAACTGTGTGAGAAACTGCTATGGTCCTGCATTCACGGATTTTTACAATCTTGAGAGGTTGTGGGGCTGGAGGAGATATTTGGTTATAAAAACCATACTACAAATAAACAATAATTTTACGATGTGAGAAGTATTACCAAGGATAGATTAATAGCATACATGAGTAGGGCATAACCTTGTTTAGACTGAGAGCAAAGTTATCCATCATGAAATGACTTCAGTTAAAAGCTGAAGATCTATAAGGAGTAAAGCAAGTGAGAAGAAAGAGAAAAAGAAAAAGAACTTTAATGGAGAGTCAGCTGAAGCCATATTCTTGATAGTGCTTCTACGTGAATATAAAGGATTTATGGGGGAAAAAGAATATGTGAACATTACTCATTTCATGTAAAAAAACTTTACTTTCAAGATCTTCAGATTTTTTTAAACAAGCTGGTCTTTATTTTCATTTCACACACTCATTTAGAATGTTGAATATTTAGTACCCACTTTAATAATTAGTATATCTAAATAAAATCAATTAACAAAATGTTTCTAGAATTTCTTGAATAGTAATCTCATAAAAGTTTAACGACCTTATTCAAATAATCATTCCAAATAAAAGGGTGTATACCATTTATGAAAATTTATATACTACTCACAAAATGTCTATTAAATTTTCCCAGATTGCCCATGGCTTTGAGAAAAATCATGGCAACAGTTAAAAATCTAAACAGACCCTTTCCTAACAAAAAAAGAGAAGATTAAGAAAATCACAGAGACTTAGTCTTACTGAATTCCTATATACTGTTCCCAGAAAATGTGCTTTCATGAAGAACACTGAATATGGTTGGACAGTGATCTGTGTAAAAAAATGTCAAGAGCAGACTTGCGGTAAATCACTAATGGTTTTCTAACTCTCAACCAGAAGCTATAACACTGTCCTGAGGAACACAAGTGTTTCTCAAAATACTAATATATACTTCACGAAAAAGAAATGGTTACATTTTCAAATAACTGTGAGATATAGTGGGTTAAAATAAAAAAAATTTTATACAAAAGGATTTCTTAGAATTCTTGATATACTACAGCTAGAATGTATAATTTCTTCTTAAATAATTAATGAATTCCCAAGTATCTCTTTTTTAAAAGAACAACTTTAAACATTTTAGGGGAGTTCCCATCGTGGCGCAATGGAAACAAATCCGACTAGGAACCATGAAGTTGCAGGTTCAATCCCTGGCCTTGCTCAGTGGCTTGAGGATCCGGCATTGCATGAGCTGCGGTGTAGGTTGCAGATGCTGCTCAGATCTTGTGTTGCTGTGGCTCTGGCACAGGCTGGCAGCTATAGCTCCAAATATACTCCTGGCCTGGGAAACTCCACATGCCGTGGGTGTGGCCCTAAAAGGACAAAAGACCAAAAAAAAAAAAAAAAGTTTTAGGGATACTATTATTCCTAAGAACACAAAGGTTGGGAAACACTGCCTTAAGTTATTTCTTCCAAAATGAAGTTTTCTTCTGGAAAGCGTCTGTCTAGAACTGTAAATAAAACCTGTGCTGCATATAGTTCTGTTCTCTCATCTGAACTTTCCAAAATGGTGGTGGGATTGTACTTTCTGGCCCCCTTGTGGTCAAGTGAAAAGTTCTGCACAATGACTTAGGAGTGAAGTGATAGTTTATTATTCCAATTTGAAGAATTAAATTGTCAGTGTGAGACCACAGAAAAAAAATCTTTTCCAACCAGTTTTGCTTGGCAACATGTGAGAGGATGAATGCTCTGTTGGCCTGAGTCCCTGAGTGAGTGTGATGAGCAGAGCCTTTTTCGTGACTGGTGATGGCCGTAAGACAGAGGCAGAAACCCTCATCTTTCAAGCCACTGGGATGTGAACGTTGTTACTGCAGTGTGATCTAGCCTATCCTGACTGATAGAAAACTCAAAGTGAGATACTAAATACTAATACTGTCAATTTTGCTTAAATGGAACAACTGGTTACAAAAGAAGGAAGAAATGCAGAATATCAGTTCAAGATTCATTTTTTCTGTAATATCAAAATCTGCCATTAACATTGAATGGCATATTTCTACCAGAGAATTGTGACATATCTGTCCATTGAGCACATGACATTCAGTCAATAATTGAGTGTAACTCTATGCCGAGCCTTCGAAATAACTTAGATGAGTGGATTCTAACTTCTATAGTGAAGTTATCACTGTAACTTAAGTTATCACTATAACTCACTATCACTATAACCACTGAAGAAATCACTGGTTAAGAACAGAGCACTTAAATCAGACATACGTATGAAGGCTTTTGACCATCCTTCTTTGACTCTATGACACGTATTTTATCAGTTAGCTTTCCAGATCAGAAATAGGGAAAAAAACTTATAATTTGAAGCTACAGATTAAATAAAATAAAATACAGGCATACTTCAGATTTATGGGTGTGGTCTAGTCCCAGACCACTATAATAATGTATCACAATAAAGCAATATACATAATTATTTTTGGTTTCTTGGTGCGTATAAAATTATGTTCCCACTATACTATAGTTTATTAAGTGTACAATAACCTACGTCTAAAACATCAGGGCACATACTTTAATTAAAAATAAATTTTATGGCTAAAAAATGCTAACCATCATCTGAGACTTCAGTGAGTCATAATACTTTTCCTGATGGAGGGTTCGAAATATTACTAGAATTAACATAGTGTGACACATAGACACAAAGTAAGTAAATGTCTTTGAAAAAAATGGTGCTTATAGATTTGCATGATGCAGGATTGCCACAAACCTTCAATTTGTAAAAAAAAATGCAATATCTGAGAAGGACAATAAAGCAAAATGCAATAAAATAAGGTATGCATGTAATAGGACTCCAAGCATAGCATTAGTAATAACGAGAGCTAAATACATGGTATTGTTTTCATGCGAATAAATTGATAACAATAGGAATATTCAGAAGTGGAATATATGTTTAAAAGGAATCAGAAGTTTTTTTTTTTATTTTTTAGAATTACATGTTATCCATCATATGTATCTTTCAGGAGATTCTATTACCCAACCTACATTTAAATAATTATTACTTCATATATGTTGTGGTAAAAGAAAAAAGTTGTAAATATGTAATCTTCTAAATTATTTTAATAGAAAACTATTATAAATTATTTTAATAGAAAACTATTACCCATGGTAGAATTTTACTATTGGCTTATAGTTACTATTGATTAGGAAAGTCCTTTTCTTATTTTACTTATACTGACTTCTATTCAAAATATATATCTATATATATCATTGATATCTAGATATCTACCTAGATAGATAGATGTGTCAATTCCAAAATATTGTCTCTTATGAAGAGAGCAGAAAAGTAATTGTTTCACAGAACAATGTATAATCAATTATGAGAACTGTATTAATCAGGGTTCTGAAGAGAAACAGAACAAATAGGATATGTGTGAACATATAGAAAGAGACATTTATTGGGGGGAATTAGCTTATATGATTGTGGGGGCTGACAAGTACAAAATCTGTAGCAGGCTGGCAGGCCTGAGGACTGAGGGAGAGGTTGATGATGTAGTTTGGAGTCCAAAGGCAATCTGGAGGTAGAATTCTTTCTTTATCAGGGGACCCTTAGACTTTTTCTCTTAAGGTTTTCAGCTGATCAGATGGGACCTACCCACTTTGTGGAGTTAAATATGCTTTACTCCAAGTCTACTGATTTAAATTTTAATCACACATAAAAATACCTTCACAGGTATTTGACCAGTCTAGAGTGGTATTTGACCATTATCTGGGCACAATAGCCTAGCCAAATTAACACATAATTTTATCACAAGGACACATCATCTATGATTTGCAGTACAGAAACCAAGTCTTTTTTTCCAGTAATAAATTAACCTTCAACAAATCACGATGACAAATAAAACATCCTTGAGGGCTCAACTACATGGAGCATACTTTCTTCTACCAGTTGACCTTGAAAGTTAAAAAAACTGCTCACAGTTTGGGAATTGAAAGTCTCAAAACCATTTCACAATTAAATAAGGGACCATTATACAGAACCCATAGAAGTGTTTCATAAAAGAGTTTCATACACAAATATATATTTTACACAGTTTTAGAGGAAATGAAGTAGAAAGCAGTCTTCTGCTTTGTTGAAAAATCTAAAGATTCTTTTCAATGAGAACTAAAAATGCAAAATAATACATAACTATAGAAACCAAGCTTCCTCCTTTATGCCCTCACTGTTCCTTACTCTACACCTCAAACATTACACATTTGACACAAAGTGGCCTTGATTTATTTGTTTATAGGCTTGTTTCTTCTGCCAAAATATTAGCTCTTTGAGACCAGGGATGATGTGTGGCTTTTCTTTGCATCCCCAGCACATGTCAGAGTGTTCAGTAGTTCTTAACAAATGTTTATTGAATAGAAGCCATACTTTGAACTTTGAAAAATATTTTCCACCTACAGTTAATATTTGTTCCAACCACATAGGATTAATGCTATTTCTGTTGTAACAAACAGATATACATCCAGTGGCTTAAAACAACACAGATGTAGTGTACTTCTGTAAGGAATGGGCAGACAGGGTTCCTTCCTGGAGGCTCTTGCTCATTGGATTGCTCAGTGCCTTTTGGTTCTGAGACAGAGGTCCCCATTCTCTTGCTGGCTGTCAGCTGAGTTTTGTCCCCAGCCTCCAGGCTCTGTCTGAATTCTCCATACCTAGTTCCCTTCCTCTGTCTCCAAAACCAGTGACAACATGTCCAGTCTCTCTCATGCTTTGACTCTTTGCTGTCACGTTTGTCACCAGATCTTTCTGCCACCCTGTTCAGTTTTTGGCAATCTGGGTCAATTCATTGGGCCCACCCAGATAATCCAGGATGACCTCCCAAGTTTAAGTTCCACAACCTTTTCTTTTTTTTCTTTTTAGGGCTGTACCTGCAGCATATGGAAGTTCTCAAGCTAGGGGTCAAATCGGAGCTCCTGCTGGCCTTCACCACAGCCACACCAACGCCAGATCCAAGCCAGGTCTGCGACCTACACGGCAATGCTGGATCCTTAACCCACATCCTCATGGATACTAATCAGGTTCTTTACCACTGAACTACAATGGTAACTGCAAGTTTCATAATCTTAATTCCATCCACAAAGTCCCTTTTGCCAGGTAAAGTAACAAAATTACAAGTTACAGGGATTAAGGCATGGGTAAATTGGGGCCCACTATTCAGTCTGCCATGTGAAGCATCTTTGTAATGAATCTTATTCTATAAGTGAAACAACTGAGGGAAGCCACAGTCCACACAAGTTAATCACAGAGCTTCAATCCCAATCAGATCTGTCATTAATGTTGAATCTTCCTCCTGAAACAAACTGTTATTTTATTCACAAAAGTAATAATTAGAAAACTTTCTGGATATAACATTGAATTAAAGTCATCCAGTAAAAACAAATAGGCAAACAAAGTTAGTTGTGGCTTTTGAGATAATAGGATTAAAAGAATATTTTTAAGGTAATAAGTAAATTGGCAAAGTATATATACATCCAAAGTGGAAGTAAATAAGTAGGAAGAAAAGCAGGGTTGCAGGAAGTATATATACTAATGAGCCCTATTCTTTATTTCCTTCTTCATAGTTGGGCCACAAGCCTTAAGATCTAAAGCAAAATTGATGTCAGACAATGAAGAGTTTGCAGCGTATAAACAGAGATAAATTCCTATACCCTGGGCTAATAGTATAAGACTAGGTGTAAAAAGAAACCCTTCAGCCTATGAAATGTGAAGAGGATTTGTACAGATTGGCAAGAACTACCATACAGTTTCAAGGCCACTTTGTAGAGCTACTTACTTCTTGATGAGACTTGGCATAGCTACACACCTTAATAAATTTATACCAGACCAAGGCGTGCTTTTTCAGAGATACATAGGCAATTTCTTGACATAACTCTAAAGCTTCTGGATTACACCTTGGGCATCAAAATATAAAATCTAATAGCTGTGTTTTGCAGTTAGTATATGCTTTGCTGCTATTGCCATTAAAAAGAGGGAAAAATACCATAAGCACACTAACAATCCCTTATCCAATGAGGTACTTTAAGAACTATAGAAAACAAAAACACATGAATTATTTATTTTAAGTGTGGCCATTTCAATAGAAGCAACTCAGTGTCTATTTACAGCACAACCCCTAAAGAGTAACACATACACACAAAAAAATCATATTTCTTTATGTGAAAAGAGAATGTAGCCTTAACTGAACACAACTCATCTAAAACTGCAATAATTAAGCATTGTAAATGCTAACTTCATGTTAAATAAAATTATAACTATATTGTAACAATAAATCAAAACCACAAGCCATTTCACTTTCTCCCAAGGAAGTCTAGTGAATATTTTGCAAAAGTAGTCTAAGAAATCCAGTTTTGTTTTGTTTTGATTTTCTATTTCTTTCTTAGATTAAAAACATTGAAATGAGTACATGTGCAAATTTGAAATCATCCACTCAACACTTGATTATGCATATTAATGAGAGATCAAAGCATTGGTATTTGATAATGGAATAAACCCCCCAAACATCTGTGTTTTTCATTAGAATGTGGTCATAGGTACAACTGGATAAACACATAGGTTCTGACCATATGATAACAAATCAACTGATTAAACAGTGAACAGTTCAGGTTGCCGATGCTTGTTGTTTACATGATGCCGAGTGTTTGATATTTTATTGGTACATGTTAACTGTTCTATTGTTTAATTAATTTCAGTCACTAGATATTTTAAAACATTCTAGACAAAGCCATATGTATATGAAAAAATTCGCATATACAGCTCCTTAGTGTCTAGTTTCTGCACCATCAGAATCAGCCTCATACGATAGATATGGCATAATGAAAAAGAAAAGTCTAGAAATAGGCATGAAATTAGCCATCTTTTCTCATTGAAGCATATATGTCTGTGCATGTGTAGGTGGGTACATGCACACAAATATTCACAGGCAAAACCTCACCTGCGACTAAAAATACTATGGTTGTTGTTTTATTATAATTATTTTGCTTTGCTTTAAGAGTGGTAATATGAACAGTCAGAAAGTAGCATGGATAAGAGAAGCACAAGGGGCTGGGAATTAGGATACCTGAAACTTTTCATTTCATCTAAAGATAGCTTTTTCATGCAATTTGGCAAATCACTTAACCTCTCTAGATCTTGGATTCCTCATCCTTAAAGGGAGTCTCATGTAAGTTTATTATCTCTAAGAAATTGACTCATTCCTGGCAGACAGCATGTATACTTTCAGATAACGTCAGATCTGTCTGGTTTCTCTTCTATAGCCAGCCTAGATTCTGCCAGAAATAGCAGCTCCGACCATCTGGGAGCTAGGAAATAAACCTGCTTTTCATACATGACTTAGATCAGAGTTTCTTAAACTTCTATGTGCATAAGCATCACCCTGAGGCTTCCCTTCAAGATGCCAACTTACTTGTTCCAGCCTCAGTGACTGCAGTTCAACAGGATGTCTAAAAACCTGCATGTTAATTGTCATCCACAATGATTCTTTTGCAGATGATCTACAATGATTCTTTCTCAGACTGTAATTTGAAGAACACCTACCCACACCTAACAGAAGCCATAACTGCATGGAGAGCATCATCTGTGGAATGAGCAGTTAACATTTGTCCTTGGATTATGGCTATAATTATACATGAGCTTCTGGAATAGCCCTGATTGTTTAGCAGGTGGTTTAGTCTAGTTTCCCCAGATGAGAACACTGAGAGTAGAATTTGTGTACGAGTGTTCTCAAGAGAAACAAGAGGAATGAGTGAGGAAATTAGGATAGCTTCAGACCAAGAAACCTAGCAAGGCTGGGAGAGCTTTGGTGTACAAATTGCGACGTAGTTTATCATATGTCCAAATAATACAGCTGGGCCTTTAAACTATGGCACCTGTACCTCATTGGCTACTGTATGCCCTACAGGAACCAAAACTCCCAACCACTTTTCCCAGAGTGAAAAGTGACAGCAGCACCAGAGAGACAGTCTTCTGAGGATGACTGCAGATTTTAGCAGTCCCTTGCAGGGAGAGGAGCATGCAGAAGGAAGTTGGGAATGCATTTTCCAAGGATATCTGTTTGGGCTGGGATCCAATGATTTCCACTTCACATGGCTATCTCAGATTCTGTCTTCCCTTGTTAAGTCTGCTTACATATCAAATACTTGCAATCTAGATATTTCAGGTGTTCTGAGGACCTTGAAAGTGGAACTTGAACAGTGAAGGCATTCAACCGAAAATATGTTGCTTTTGCATATTGATGATTTTGAGTTAAGGCAATTGAGGAACAGCAGGTGCCAGAAGGGCACTCTGGCCTTCCTTTTTCTTCTGAAAAGCAGGAGGTAGAACTCCATGTGAAAAGTGCCCTGCCAGTACCAGGAGTAAAGAAGACATTCTAATTACCAGAGACAGGAAATTGAGGCTGAGAAATCTGCATAAAGAAACCTTGTTTAACTAAACCTTTCTTCTTAGTCATTTCTCTGCAATCAAGTACCCAGAACCCAAACTTCTTTGTCTTGTTTCTTTGTCTAAAATGTCTAAATGCTTTGTGCTCTGGTAACTTCTTAAGGTCTTAAATATCTTGAGAAGGTTCATGTGTAATAATTTAATCAGATGCGTATTATTTTCTTCTGTTAATTTGTTGTTTCAATTATTTGGCCTGGGCAGAAACTCTAAGAGGACAGAGAAGAACTTTTTCTTCCCTAAAACAGTCAATTCACTTGGATTTTTCCCTATATGTTTTTCTGCTTTCTGGTTACTAATTCCTTTTTTTTTCTCCTTTTCTATTTACGGCAGCACCCAAGGCATGTGAAAGTTCCCAGGCTAGGGATGGAAGTGAAACTGCAGTTGCCAGCCTACAACTGGCAGCCTCAGCAACACTGGATCCCTGCTGCATCTGTGACCTATGCTGCAGCTTGCAGCAATGCCAGATCTTTAACCCACTGAGCAAGGCAGGTGATCTAACCCATATCGTCACGGATCCTATGTCAGGTTCATAATCTTCTGAGCCACAATGGGAACTCATGTGGTTCCTAATTCTGACCTCAGTGTGCTTTCACAGAATTCCATCTCAGTTCATCATATACTTGTTTTCACAGACCATTTAAAATTCAAACTGTAACATTGCTTCTTGTCTTTAGTGAACCCTTATGAATTCTGGGCTACCGTTCTCAGGCTACTACCTGCTAGGCACACACTGTCTTGCTGAACTTCCATTTGACCTTTTGTCTGTCTCTTTTAGACTGCCCTAGAACAACTGCCCATTTGAAAAGTCCAGTCTGATTCAATTCGAGTTAATCAAGATTTTCTGGAATCTATAGACCAGATCAGAATTAGGTTTGGGAAAAAGAAGTCTTTGTGATTAAAAAGAAATGCTTGTTAACATTTTAACACTGATGTTAAATATTCTTAAATATATTATTTAGATAATTTAATCCAGTGCACAAAAGTCTGTTCCCTAAGTCCTATGCAAATACAAAATGTTAGTTAAGACAATATAATAAAGATTGTAAAAGATGGCTTTTGGATAAGTTTAAAAAATCAAGTTAAAAATTATCTCACATGCTTTTAATATCTTATTAGTGGAGCTGTTGAATTGCATATAAATCTAGAAGTAGCTGCAAAATTGTTTATATAGGGGAAACTTGTAGAGACAGTTTTTTGTTTTCTGTCTGTTCTCCCATGTAAAGTGACGAAGATATTGGTAAGTCAAAATACTAGAAATATATTTCTTGGAGTTGTAATGCACTTCTAGTGTTTAGAAATGAATGGAGCTAAACTCTGGATATATTGACCTAAAATACATATCTGAAAGTATATTAAAACTACAAATATTGAAGAATTTTTTCCTGCAAGATGACAAATTTAGGGTTTTTGGAGGCAGTTATATATTGTTTACATTTTTTTACAAGACACTTATCTACATAGTAGACAAAAGAAAAAATTTTGAAAGCTGTATTGTATGCATGTGAGCATCTAATTTTTTGTGTGTGTAGCTGAAAATGTCTTTAATATAAAGGAATAAATATAATAGGTCAGTCAGTTCCATCTTCCCTGGATATATAATCATTTGGTTAGTCATGACAATTTTATATACCAGGGATTTTCACTAGTTATTTTTTAAACTTTTTTTATCGAAATTACTACTTGAATATTTTCTTTCTGTATACTTGACTAAATACTAGGTTAAAATTAATCGATTATTTTGGTTCATCTAAAAATCTAACACAAATAAGAACTAACCAAATAACTTTTTGACATCTAAAAACATTTATTAAAATGTTTGGGGTTTCCCAACAGCTACAGTTCAGAATCAACAAATGAAGCCATCTAGATTCCTAAACCGTATAGGTTGAAAATTCAGTTTCTGTGAAAGGAAAAAAAAACTGTAGGTACAGAATCTTCCCTGGAACTCAAAAGATGAGGTAAGTATTGCAGGGATTCTGCTGATTTTGGAAAAGCAAAGAAAATGACAAGCAGAATCCTTTTTGTACGAGGAAAAATTGGTCATACTTATAGACTTAAAAATATTTTGTGTTTTACTTGAGCATATTTAATAACTATTTTTATGCTTAGAATTTAAACAGTACCTGCTAGATTACTGTGAATATAGCAAGTAATTCCTCCATGCATTGTTGTGTGGCATACCTATATCTGCCAAACTCAAGTTAATGGTCTGAGATGTTTGGTTAAGTAGACAAGCCCAAGTAAACCACAGAGATTGCATTTTTATAACACTAATCATATTTATTTTTCACTGTTTAAAGCTGGTAATAATAGTTATAAAACTACATTTTCTCTGTTTTGGATTTTCTGTTCCAATTAGCCCTGATATTTTAACATCTGGGATTCCACATGAATGATTTACATTAAATTGCATAGACTGAAGTGCTATTAAATACTAAGTTAGGTTACTGTGGACTATTGAAGATACAATAAGGACAAGATAATTTAAAGGGAAAATCATCTATTAGCTATATATTTATTTACTAATCCTTATATCTATAGACACATATTTATAAACACATATAAAGAAAAAATGAACTGAATTTTTTAAATCATAAAGGCATATAAAAGTATAGTTATTGTGGGACTGTCATTATTTCTCATCACTTGCTTGGCTTTAAATAAGGAAATACTCCAAAACTGCAAGTAATTTCCACATTATTTTATAAGGTTTATTTCATTCACTTTAGTTTACTAACATTATTTTTTACCTAAGGAATAATATGTATGGGCTAAAATTTTCCAAGAATATTTTCTTCAAAACCCAAATTTTATTTTTATCTATTTCAGAAAACAGATCTTTATTATCAGTTCACATGCTCAATTGCATTAACAGTTTTTAAGTCCAAAATAGCAATATAGAACTTAAGCCATTAAAGAAGATATGCAAATGGACAAAAAACACATGAAAAAATGCTCAATATCACTAATTATTAGAGAAATGCAAATCAAAACTACTATGATGTAGCGCTTTATGCTAGTCAGAATGGCCATCATCAAAAGTCTACAAATGATAAATGCTGGAGAGAGTGTGGAGAAAAGGGAACCCTCTTATGCTGGTGGTAGGAATGTAAATTGGTGCAATCACTATGGAAAATAATATGGAATTACCTCAAAAAACTAAAAATAGAATTACCATGTAATCCAGCAATCCCACTTCTGGGCATCTAGCCTAAGAAAATCATGACTTGAAAAGATACACATACCCAAAACTTCACTGAAAGCACTATATACAATAGCCAAGACATGGCAGAAAACTAAATATCCATCAACAGAGGAATGGATAAAAAAAAAATGTGAAAATAAATACAATGCAATATTACTCATCCATAAAAAAGAATGAAATAATGGATTTGTAGCAACATGAATGGACCTAAGCAAAATTAGACAGTGAGAGACAAACATCACATAATATCACTTGTATGTGGAATCTAAAAAAAGTATACAAGTGAACTTATTTTCAGAAAAGAAACAGACTCACAGACTTTGAGAGACTTATGGGTTACCAAAGCGGACAGTTGGGGGGAGAGGTGGATTAGGGGTTTTAGATGGAAGTGTTCTGAAATTAAGTTGTGATATGGTTGTACAAATATAAATATGATAAAATTTATTGTTATTAAAAATAAATTAGCTTGTAGAAACAAAAAAAATCATTTCTACCCTGAGTTCATGAAGATATGCTACAGTTTTTCCTTTAGCTTTTGGTCTTTAAACTACCTGGGAATTAATATTTGTGTGTGCTTATAGTGACATGTTACAGAAGCACAATTTCAATTTTCCCGTGTTGACACTGACTTTCTCCAGAACATGTATGGAAGTCTTTGGCAACAATCTTTCCTATCTACAATGCCATTCTCAATAAAGAAACATTTATCAACATTTGAAGAAAAGAAAAAAAGAATTTAAGCCACTTAGAAATTGACACCTCTCTCAATCAAATAACCAATGGTGTTGCAGAAATTAACACATCTCCAATGTTCATTTAAATTCAGAGTTATAAGAACCATTTAGAGGGAGTTCCCAATGTAACTCAATGGGTTAAGAAACCAACTAACATACAGAAGGATGCAGGTTCCATCCCTGGCCTCCCTCAGTGGGTTAAGGATCTGGCCGTGAGCTGCGGTGTAGGTCGGCACACGTAGCTTGGATTCCATGTTGTTGTGGCTGTGGCTAGGATGGCAATTATGCTGTGCTGGTAAGACCCTAAAAAGGGAAGAGAGAGAGAGAGAGGGAGAGAAAGAGAGAGAGAGAGAGAGAGAGGGAGAGAGAGAGAAAGGAAAGGAAAGGAAAGGAAAGGAAGGAAGGAAGGAAGGAAGGAAGGAAGGAAGGAAGGAAGGAAGGAAGGAAGGAAGGGAAGGAAAGAAAAAGAAAGCTTTAGGGATGGCTTGTGATGAAAACATATGTAAAGGAAAGAGGAGAAAGCTGCTTCAAAAGGAAAGAGGAGAAAGCTGCTTCTACTGTCAGACAACTTCTTCATGGTAAGAATAAATCTCCATAGATATATCCTGCAGGGAAATAATTTAAAGCCTTTTCACATCTGGACAACTGTCCTCATGATTTCTGTTTATTTCTTTCTTTTGTGTGTGTGCATTTGTGTGTGTGTGTGTGTGTGTGCGTGCGCGTGTGCATGTGTGTGTGTGTGTGTGTCTTTTTGCCTTCTCTAGGGCCACACTCATGGCATATGGAGGTTCCCAGGCTAGGGGTCTAATTGGAGCTGTAGCCACCAGCCCGCGCCACAGCCACAGCAATGCGATCCGAGCCGCATCTGCAACCTACACCACAGCTCATGGCAACGGCGGACCCTTAACCCATTGAACCAGGCCAGGGATCGAACCCACAACCTCATGGTTCCTAGTCGGATTCATTAACCACTGAGCCAGGACGGGAACTCCTCTGTTTCTTTATTAATTCAAAGATCCATAAAAGAGAAGTGGAAACTAATTTATATCAACAATTTGTGCTTTAAAGGTCTTGCCAATGGTGAAATGATTGGATGAAATATGAAGCTCTTTATTTTTTGTTAAGAATTTTCTCCTTTCCATAAAAATGCTTTAAAAATGTTTTCAAATTAGTATATCCTTTAACCTCTAAAATGACTGTTTAAGGGAATTATTAGATTCTAAATAAGATTTTTTTTTGGTCTTTTTGTCACTTTCAGGGCCGCTCCGAGCAGCATGTGAAGGTTCCCAGGCTAGGGGTCTAATCAGAGCTACAGCTGCTGACCTGCACCACAGCCACAGCAACACGGGATCCAAGCCAGGTCTGCAACTTACACCACAGCTCACAGCAGTGCCGGATCCTTAACCCACTGAGCGAGGCCAGGGATCGAACCTGCAACCTCATGGTTCCTAGTCGTATTCTTTAACCACTGAGCCACGACAGGAACTACCAGGTTCTAAATAAGATTTATTTATAGTACTAATAAGACTATAATAAAAAAGATGATATTATCTAGAAAATTTTAAATGTAAAATTAACTTTTGTTTTTGGTCATCTTCTTAGCTATATTTGAAAAACGTACTCAATTTCAAAAGCCTTAGATTTATTGCTTTTAAAAAATAAAATGTGCTCTAAAATTATAGCTAATAATTTTGATCTGCATTAAATATTACAGTTGGTGAGAAGATATTCATGTCATTTACTACATATCAATATTAACTCAATAATAATTAGTTATGACAAAAATTCATATCAAATATTTTAAGAAGCAGAAGTTATTGATTCAACATATATTCAAAAATAGAGATAAGTATAGTGTGCTTATGACAACAGATGTATATAGAAAAATGAGCAAGATGATTTTAGTTGACAATCTGTTCAATGATTCAGCAGTGTTGTGTTCCCCCCAAAATATTTATATTATATAATTTTAAGTCTCACTGAAAGTGTGGTGTATACAATGTTTAGATGGTAGCCCCAAACCTTATTTTTTTATTTTTTATTTTTGTCAAATCATAACCATGGTATAGCATTCTCAACTATATATATACGGTATATTAGTAATGGGTGTACATTCTTTTTTGTCAGGTCTTTCATTAAGAGGTTAAGACTATTTCTTTTCCCTTTGGACCTGGGCTGCTAACCTTGATCTAACTTGCATTGTTCAAGAGAATGAAGCAGAAATTACATCATGTATCTTTGAAGCTGTGTTTTAGATCTATAAATTTCTGTTTTGGCTTTCTTAAAACACTTCGTGTTGGAAACCAGCTTTCCTGCTGTGAGAAAGCCTCACTCCATGAAAAAGCCATGTAGAGGGGAAATGAGGCACTCTTGTTGACAGACCCAGCTGAGCTCTGAGCAATGTGCCAGCATCAACTACCAGTCCCAAGACCGAGCCCTGCTGGAGACTTCTGGCTAGTCGATCCTCTTGATGGCTCTAGTCCAAGCTAATGTCACATGGAGCCAAATAACCATCCAGCTGGTTCATGTCAAGCCACAGAACCATGAGGAGAAAAAAAAAAAAAGTTACTTTATTTTGTCACTAAATTTTGAGGGACAATTCATGGATTTTCAATAACCTATTACAAGTTTGTTGCATGGTAATAGATAATTGAGGCCACTTTTAAGGGTTATAAATAAAATAGCATGCATTCAGAGAATAGGGCTAACTGTTTGACATCTGAACTTCTCATAAGTCTTAGCATGCTTAGTGTTGCAGCTCTCAGCTTGGTGTCAGGTGGCAGGTGTCCTCAGCTTCCCTCTGAACCTCACTACTTCTTTGTGGTGCAGTCTCTGGATCAATATATGATAAACATTCTAATACTCTTCCAAGCCTGAAGTTCCATGCTGAATCCAAGAATGTGGTTAGAGGCTAGACAACAGGCTCTCTTTCTGTGAGCTGGCATGATTTCCTACATTTGCTTGAGTAGATGTTGGGCTAGTCCAAATGTATTTAATCAGCAGAATCCACAACTCTTTCAATTGACTTTGAAACCAAATGGTTCTTAGCCCCATTGAAGGCACGTGAAAATCTCACCTCTCTAGAGGCCTCTTTTAGAATAATAAATGGATTTATTATATTCAGAGGTGGCTGCGCTTTTCAAAGTGTGTTTTGTAACTGTCAAAATCCTACTTGAATTTCCTGATAACGTAATGGTGAGCATTGAAAACTGACAACGTAAAGAAGCAGGTAAAATAGCAAAGAAAAACATCAGTAACTCTGATATAAATATTTTACGATTATCAGCTCATGAATTCATTAATTAGGTTTTGTTAAATTTATATATCAATAATGTTAGTAGGTCTCTAATCTAGTTTTGATGACAAACATGCAAAACAGTTAACTGTAGTGTAAACTCAGTGTGAAAAAAAACAAGTTTAAGCAACCTCCTATGTGAGTCCAGAGGAAGTCAAGTTTAATTCTGACTTTAGAAATTTACTGGAGAGGAGAGAATAGGGTTTCAAAAAATCTTAATAAAGGAGATGCAGGAGTTAATACAAGAGGTTGGGACAAGAAGGTGTTGCTAGGCAATGAAGAAAGCAACTGTATTCCAGACTGAGGGAATGCAGTGAACAAAAAAACAGCAAGCATAGGGCATTTGGAAAGTCTGATATGGCTACAGTAATAGGAAGATAACTAGGAAACAGGAGTTCCAAGCCAGGTGTCTTCAGCCCTTGTTAAGTCTGCATATTTGGGGGAATGGGCAATATGGGGCTAGAGAATATTTTGGGAGAGACAATTGGATTATTTGACCAAAATGTTATTTTGGAAAGATAGCTGGTGACAGAATGAAGAATGATCTGAGGAGTGGATAGATGGGTAAATGTAGAATATTTAGGAGGATCCTGCAATATTTCAATAGAGAAATGATGGAAATACTTAGAGTAAATGGAAATTAACAAGGAGATAACTATGTTAAAGGTTATTTTCAGAAACAACTTTGTTGATTCCAAGCTGGATGGCTGGGAAGATAGAGCTGGTAAGGAGGATAGGAGTCTTCTGCTATTAAAAAAAAAGAAAGAAAGAAAAGAAAAAAGAAGAAAGGAAGAAAGGCATAATATGAATATGCTTGTCTTATGTGAAAATTACAAGTAAGCATTTGCAATTCATCTGTAAAACTAACAGGAAGAACACTGAGAAAGTGTTTTCAGTAGAAAATAAACCAGTCATAGAAAAAAATAGAAGCTGCAAGAAGACAGGAGACATGCAGAAAGAAGTGGAGTGAAACCTCTGGGAATCCCAATGATTCAGGAGAATGTGAACAGAGATGCCAGTGAAGCAGAATAAGAAAATCATCCGAGAGTCACGTTATTGAATCAAAGGAGAAGTTCGTGAACATGGCTGAACCACGAGGCCAAATATTCCAAAAGGTTAAAGATGATGCAAAACAAAAATCAAAACTGTGACCCAATAATGAGAAGAGATAGCAAGTGAAAACCAACATTTTAAGACAATCAGCAGAGAAAGGAAGGGAACATTACAAAATGATATCTGAGGTACACAGACCATCAGCATGTATAACAGCTTCTCAGAAGAGATCAGTTTATAATGATCCAAAAATGCATCTGAGTCTAGAATAATGAATTTTAGATTAGCGATCTACAACATTTAAGGAATATGGGCTATTATAAATTCCTAAATGATATTGTCACCACTAGAACAGAGAACACATGGACTATTTAGAAGCCACATCTGGGTAGTTTTCATTTATTTTCATTTAAAGTTATAGCCGAATTTATCTTAAACATTTTCTTGTATAATTTTATATGATTTGAATATGTATTGGGTACATCCAAGGGAGATGTATAATTAAAACTTGATTACAGTTTCATTTCAAACTCTGTATCTTTAAAAAAAAAGAAGCTAATTCATTATATCAATAACATACACAATTGTTAGTGATCTTAAAATGTGATATTAAAACTTTTTATTCAACTTGAGTTGTGTTAAGATACAGAGTAAATAGATTATGTTGTTCATTTTAAGATGACACTGTTCATTAATCAAGAATAGCTTCACTTTCACAGGATCACAAAGTTCCAGATTTTACTTACAGTAAGGTAAAATCTTATATTTTTATTTTACCTTGAAGAAAGAACTATAGGATCTCCATGTTTATAACGAGCAGAAACCATATGAAACTGAACAATACAACTTCCTCTCAAAAATAGTTCACAAAATTCTTTGTAAATTGCTTATAGTCTCTAATTAGAAGTGCCTCTTCTGAAGATTTGCCTCTGTTTATAGTATTTAGCTAATTACATGTATGCTACATGTATGTAGCAGTTTCACTTTATGAAGCAAATGTTTTGATGTGAAACCTTTTACTTGTATAACCATAGAATTCCCGATCATTTGTGAGCAGCAAGGATTCCAGAAGGTCAAATCTGTGGGTGTGAGAACATGAGCCTGGGGTGAGGCTTGACTACTTATTTTGTTTAAATATATTTGGAAAATTGTGGGAAATACCTCAAGGGAATCTGGATATTTCTCACTTGTTTGTGATTAAAAACAAATAAAAAAGTCTCCTTTAGCTGAAGACACTTAATTAAAGGTAAAGGAGAAGGCTAACCACTTAACAGCAGGGGTACCCATGGATACGAATGTTTCATTAATTGGATGAAAGCGGAGGAGAAAAACCTTTCCAAAAATATTACTATGTGCTTCTGAACACATTTCATTAAGTACCTTCTTTAATCAGTGATCAGCATAGACTGGGGTGAAACCTCCCAGAGTTATAGCTTGAAAACACTTTTAGATAACACATCACAGTAAAGGGGCAGGAAGGAAATGAGAAGGACATGATTTTTTGTTATAAAGATAGATCAAAAAGACCATTACCTGCTAGCATGTAGAGTGGCTACTTCACTACAAAGCAAGATCATTCATTCATCCAGTGGGTCAACAATGATTTCCTATCTCCAACACCTGTCTGTGCTAGGTGTAAAGCACGGAGTAGTGAGCAATAAGGACACTCACCAACAGGGAGTGCCAAGTGATATGGGCCATAACACAGATGAGTACACAGTGCTCCAGGAAAACCAAGGTGATATAACGAAATTAGACTTGGGAGGACAGACTATGTCCTTCCGAGGAAATCACTTCTGTACTTACTCATCAGGAAATGAAGGAATTAACTAGTTAAATGAACAGGCAAAATACTACTACAGTTTAAAAGACAAATGGAGGCAGATTAAATATTTTAAGAATTTGAGCAAAGGTTCATTTGAATCAGATAGCGCCAAAGTGGATGTAGTAAGGATTTCTCCAGGACAGGCACTAGGGGAAGGGCTTTTATTAGAGAAGCCACTGAAGCAATGGCAGGAAATTATTTGGCTCTAGCTAAAGCAGCTGCCTTGTCTGGGAAAGTCCAGTTGGCTGTTTGTGATTGATTGGCCTTAGGCTTTGATTTCTTCACCTTGAGACATTGACAGGCTCATGATTTGCCTTGCTTAGGTAGGCTGTTGAGGCATTAGAATTCCCTCAGTCTAATGGCCTCCTTGTTTAATTACTTTTACAGCAGAAAATACAATACACACAACACCAGGAAGCAGGGAGAAGATGGGACTTCTGTAACTGCCAGTGATTCTATGTAGCTGGACAACGAATAGCCAAATGAAGGGTGTGGCATGAAGATCAGACCGCAGGTAGAGGCAGGGACAGGGTAGTGACAGACCTCTTGAGCTGTGATTACAAGAATGGATTTTACTTGAAAAATCGTAATGTGTGTAATACATGTCAACAACCATACATTTTTGGGAAATGGATTATATTTTTAAATATATCTACAGAAACTACATAAGAAGCACAACAAAGTATACAAAATCTGTTTTTCACATCTATTCAAAGAAAAAAATGGGTGAGAAATATCAGCAATGATATCTTCATGCATGCTGACTTAACATCACAAATTTCGTGCAATGGTTGTTTTGAGGGTGATATTACTTATTTGGATACAGACCTGCTATTTAGCTCTAATAAAGAATATTGGAAAAGCTAACAGCAATTAATAATAAAATCAAATACTCCAGAACAAGATATTTCCAAGACTGAAAGTCAATTTTTTCTAAAGAATACAATCTTACTATACATATGAGAGAACTCCTGCAGTACATAATGAAAGAGGCTACCTTTCATATAAAAGTACTGTAATGATCTGCTGCTTCCCTCCAAAATAAATCTGATGGGGATGATAATGGCGGCTTTAACAATATTATCTACATTACATGCTTTACCTGACATTTTGGCAACGTATGGCTTTACCTACTTAGCCAAGAAATAAATAAAAGGGGTAATTTCTCATTCACCTGTTTCTGAAGAAAAGTATAGTAGGGAAATGGATAGAAACTTTCCTTCTGACATACTTGCCAAGCTGTTTTAGGAGGAATTCTAATGTAAGCAATAATGGGGGAAAATGTAGCAAAGCAGCAAGCACATTGATTTGATGAAATGAAAGCAGTCAGTATACTGATAATACTAAAAGAAAAGAATGAAATAATAATAAGCTAATGGTAATCGAATGAATTCCTTAAGGCATGAAAGGTTTAGCTTCTGCTGCACTAATCACTAATGGAAGCAATGATAATTCCCCCCTAACAAGATATGCCATAAATATCACCTGATAAGCCTCAAACTACATTTTAACTTTAAGAGCTGTATTTTTCCCAGAGATACTCAAGCACATAATGCTATGTATCTTTTAAGATCGGTTATTGCACATGTGCTGTGGAAGATATTATAAGATTTGTAGCAAAAGCAGTTACGCTTTAGAGATAAGAATCCTGCTTTCAAAGGGAGCTGACTTGCTTCAATGTTCCTGGGTTTATTCTTTTTTAAAAAGTTGTAAATATTTTTCTCTTGTGGACTAGACTGATACTGATTTTATATATTTTATAACCACTACTCCTGACATAATCCAAATCTTAGGGATGTATTACAAATGTCTCGACTTTCCATTGCTGGTTATTTTGATTAGCTGGAAATTGAGCATATACTTTGAATAGTCTCTTTCTGTGGGTATTTCTATTATTGTGTAAGGCCAGGAGGCATTCCCTTTGGGGATTTGCCACTTATAGTTCCCTTTTTCTGTCTAATCTTTTTCTTCACTGCATCACGATCACGCAAAGACGAGGGAAATAACAGTTTTCTGTTGTGACACCAAGACAAACTACTTTCAGTTTAAATATACTCCTGGCTACAAAAATGCAATAAACCATGGTACCTATGGAAATACATTAAGCATTTTTTGAAGTTAAATTGAGGAATTTTATGTGGATACAAACAGAGAGCATTTGTGTGAGTGACTGGATTTTTTTCCTTTGAAAATGATAAGAGTATATAAAAACTTTCCAGACCAACTCCCTGAAGTTGAGAAACATACTTAATTTCAGTAAATCTTTTAAAGCCTGGAGAAAAAGAGAATCAATAAAAAATGCAAATCAATCTATATATGAAGCATGACCTGAGAATATATTTTGATAAGCAAAATGCTATGCACTCAAGCTTTTGTAATAAAATATCTGAAGCAAAAAATATGACTTTTAAAGGAAGCAACTAATTGCTGGCATTAATTATCTTAGGCATCAAAAACTATTTTTATGTTCATAATATCAGAATGTCTTTTATTTTGTTTTTGATATACATTATTCATCATTTGATCATTATATCTACCATCCATTATCAACAGCACTTCTCATGATGTTAATGACATAAAGAAGATAAAATGTAATTTTTCTTTACAATAGTTGTAACAGAGGAGATCGCTAGTTACAGCAGAAATATCGAGGCATTTCTGAACATAGGAAAATGAGGGTGTTAAGAAAGACTGACAAAGACCTATTTTTAAAGAGATAGATAGAGATAGATGATAGATAGATCTGTTGCTAATAAAAAAGTATCCCAGTTGGCAAAGGCTAAGTTGTAACAAGGAATAATAAAAAAGAAAGCATCAGAAGATAATCTAAAATTCAGTCAATATCTTAAGGAAAATAAAAGAAAAGGAAGTGTCTTCTACACCAAACGAAAGTATTCCCCATTACCTGTGTGATGGTTAATTTTAAGTGTCAGCTTGGGTAGGCTACAGTATCTAGTTATTCAAGAAAACACTACTCTAGATGCTGCTGTGTAGACATTATGTCCGTGTGATTAGGGTGTAAAATCATTTGACTTTAGGGAAAGGAGATTATCCTTGATAACATGAATAGGCCTCTCCCAATCAGTTGAAGGCCTTAAATACGAAAACAGAAATTTCCCAGAGAAAAATCATTTCTATATGGAAACTGCAACATGTCTTGACTGCCAGCCTGAGCCACTGTTTTTTGGACTTATTTAGTCCCTATAATCACATTAATCACATGAGCCTATGGATATGCTGGAAATTGAACATAGTCTTTTAATAGTCTCTTTCTGTGGGTAGTTCTATTATTGTGTGGGCCAGGAGGCATTCCCTTTGGGGATTTGCCACTTACAGGTCCCCTTTTTGCCTAATATTTAGAGACAGAGAAAGAAAGACAGAGAGAGAGAGTTTTTTGTTTTTGTTTCTCTGGAAAACCTTGACTAATACAGAAGGTAACCCTTTCCTAAATGTTCTTCTCCTGTTGAGGAACTATTTCCCTGATATCACTGATGAAAAAGATTCCCTCAGAATTTTTATTAAAATGAGGAATTTCTGCCAACATGTGATAACCAGATGTTTCTGAATGAAAATCTTCCATCTTTCACAGTTGCATTCTCAGTAATTTGTTTTCTTTTATTTTCCAAAACATCTGAAAAATGAAAAATGCCTGTGTAATGATCTGAGATCTTTACTTGGTGTATATTTTCACAAAACCTATTGATGTTCAAAAACATGCTTGTGGGTCTCCCAGTTTTCTGTTCAGAGATCCAGAACGTGGCACCTACATTGATTGTCACCCTCGAAATTCTTATACTATGGTCCTCCTCAGGTCTCTGATAAGAACAGAAATAATTACTATTATTTTCCACTATCTGAGAGGACCAGTCTGAATATGTACATGTAGTTTAATTACAGACTGTTTTGGAATTGGTATATTAGTATATCATGCTCTGTAACAACTCCTATTGGCGAAAATATTTATGCGTGATGTGTTTATATAAGTACATATGAAAACATGAACAGCTATTAGGATATTATATCCTTAATCTCAAATGACATACAAGTGTATGGTACTTGTCAAGTGCCATACTGATGTTAATGATGTTATCCTTGATAACCTGAATGGGCCTCTAGCTGAGAAGAAAGAGAGGGCATCATGTAGGTCACTGGCCTTGAGACAGGGCCTGAAGGACAGGTAAGACCACACAGAAGATTCAGGGGCATGCAGCACCTGGAACCAATTAGAAGCAATGGTTCAGAACCATGTTAAAAAAAACCATGGGTTGTCGGGGACCACTAAGGAGGGTAGAGTAATAGAACGTTTCACATTTTGCCATTTAAAATGTAAGAAAACAAAACGCAACTTTGTACTTCCAGTTCTGGCTTCCCTGGGTGATTATACAGCTGCCAATAAAGGAAGGTTTACTCAAAAAAAGAAGTTGGTATAAAATGCAATAAACAGTAACACTTTAAAATAATTGCCTAATCAATATTAATTCCTCTGGTATCTATTTAACAGCATTAATCACAGTGAACTCATTTAGTATTAATGTGAATGTCACAAGTAATTCAACGGGATTTCCACTATAATTCAGCATTAATTACTTTAACTGGGCCATTATTTTAAAGTGTTAGCCAGTAAACATGAAAATAAAAGCAACACAATAACACATTAAGGAATTGTAATGTAGTGCTGTATATTTTATCTTTACACAATAAACTGATTTATCAAATAAGCTATTTGATTGATTTGAAGTATTTTCTTTGAAATATTTATTAGTAGAATATACACACTCATACATGCCTGCAAAATTATGACACATCACATCCATTTTTGTAAGAAAGAATTCAGTATTGGGATTGCCCATTTAAATTCCAACACTTAATAAAATATGGTATTTTAATTGTTGATACCCTATTTGCAAGAGGAGATATATATGTTTTTACCACACAATATGATTTGAAGCAACTGTGTTTTATGGTACTTAATGCTACTTTGTCAATGTGTTTTGTTTGTTTCCTTATTATCAGGTGATCATGTATTACTCGTATGTTGGAATTTGATTTATCTGTCTTCTCTCCACTTTCAATTTCCTTCTAACATACTGAAAACTATGAAAAAAGAGGAAGAAAGGGGGGAGGGAGGAGAAAGCGAGAGGAAGTGTGAGAAAGCAGTAAGAAGGACAGAACAAGAGAAAGAAAGAAAGAGCGAGGAAGAAAGGAAGGAAGGAAGGGAAAGGGAAAGAAAGAAAAGAAGGAAAGAAGGAAAAAGAAGGGGAGGGAAGGATGAAGGAAGGAAAAAAAAGACCTGCTTGTTACAAGTATGTGTGGATTATGACTCAGTACGCTCTAAATGGCAGAAGGTATGCCTCCAAATATAAATATATAAATATTGATTCTAAATATTCTGACTTTTAGTTTGCGTTCTCGGATATTAAGGGTTCCAAATCCTCTTTTCAAATTAAATTATCCTAATATGTATCACAAAATATCAATGCTATATCTAATGCTTTATTTTATATTTGTATTTAATATTTAAACACTCAAGGAAGGAAGCATGTTTAATTCAGTTTTGCACACCTTGTAGCACCAAGAACAGTGTTTTGCCAAACAAACATTCACTGGGGAAAAAAAAAGAGAAAAAAAAATTCTTTATTTCAGCATAGGTGCTAAATAATTATAATTGTGTACTAAATCATTCATTTATATATGTTTATATGCCACACACTATGTAACACAATATACAATATGGCCTTTTTTAGTAATTCTTATAAACAGTACCTTTAAAATATGTCAGATGAAATCTGGCATGAAATCAGACCATTGATTGAAATACGGGCTGTGGAACCTGGAGGCGCCCAACCAAGACTTGCCTTAGTGATGTGGGCAGCCTATAGAGAGCTGCAAACAACCTTAAAACAAGGAGCAAAGATATGGAAATCAAGTCAGAGTAAAAAGAGAGCTCTATGATGTGTTAACTATAAGTGTGTCACACAACTTAACTTTTCTGAATCTTAGCTTTTCTACCTGTAATATGAGACTAAATATAACTCAGTGTTATTGTGAGGAGCAGATTAATTGATATAAGCATCACTATTATTTTGTATTATTGTTGTTTATAATACATTCATTCAAAAAATACTCATTTATGTACATATACAATGGAAAATTACTGGCCATAAAAAAGAAGGAAATGTTGCCATTTTTGACAATATGGATGGGTCTTGAGGGCCTTATGCTAAGTGAATAAGTCACATAAAGAAAGACAAATACCATAAAATCTTACTTTTACGTGGAGTCTAGGAAAAAGTAATTTAAAAAAAAAGAAAAAACTCAGGTGTTCCTGTTGTGGCCCAGCAGTTAAGGACCTGATGGTGCCTCTGTGAGGATGTGGGTTTGATCCCTGGCCTCACTCAGCTGGTTAAGGATCCAGTGTTGCCATAAGCTGAAGCATAAATAGAAGATACAGCTCAGAAATTTCGCTGCTGTGTCTGTGGAGTGGGTTTGCAGCTACAGCTCTGAATGGACCCCTGACCTGGGAACTTCCATGTGCTGCAGGTGCAGCCATAAAAAGAAAGACAAAACCAAAAACAAACAAAACAAAACAAAAACCAAGCTCATAGACACATAAAATAGCTTGGTGATGACCAGATATGGGGAGGGAGGGGACAGGAAGTAGGTGAAGGTGGTCAAAATGTACAAATGTCCTGTTATAAAGTAGATACATCATAAAGATGCACAGCATGGTAATAATCACTAATACTCTATTGCATGTTTGAAAGTTGCTAAGAAAGTAGATCTTAAAAATTCTCCTCGTAAGAAAAAAATTGTAACTATGTGGTGATAGATGTTAACTGAACTCATTACAGTGATCATTTCACAATATGCCACTGATAGGAACTAAACTAATATAGTGTTATAGGTCTCATATGTCAATAACAAATAGCCACTGAATGCCTACTTTGTTCAAAACTTAGTAGATGTTGGCAATAAGGCAGCGAACAAAACAGACCTAGGCTCTACCTGCATGGACCCTGTATTCCAGTGATACAGATGATACTAGATAGATAAATGGTACATCATTTCAGATGATTATAAGTAATATACATAAAAACAGAGTAGGGAAAAAGCTTTTGTGTGTCTAGTATTTAGGTAGGGCACTCAGGAAAATAAGAGAGAAACATGGCGGATGTAAAGAGTGAAAGAGTTCTCAGTACAGGGAAAAGCGATCATAAAAGTCTTGAAGTAGAGTAGTACTGATATAATGGAGGCCAGTGCCGATTGGCTGAGAGGATCATGGCTCCCCAGTTAGAGGAACTGAGGTCACGAAATTATCAGGGACTGTGATCATTAAAACTTTAGATTACTTGAAGAACTTTGGACTTGACTCTGGGTTGGCTGGGAAGTCGGTGGGTGATTTGGAACACAGCTGTGAGCTGACGA